>CACRXK020009052.1:0-18065 GCA_902702795.2 Paramuricea clavata
TTGTCATTTAGAATATCAACGTCCAAAAAGTAATATTATCAAGAAAAATGTGTAGCTATATACACGAGGTAAGAAAAATTGATAGACACAAGCTTATAGAGGTACAGTACACCTGGCAATTCTACATGCGTTGTATATCTTCTTTTCTTTCTTTTCCTAAACGAAGGGCTTAAACCTTGTGTATCGTGTCCATGTAACTCGGTACTTACGACAACTCGGTGTACTTTCCGTTATGCTAATCTTATGCTAATTTCCCAACACCGTTGACTTCCTTTCTTCTCTTCCATGCTTATGCCACTCAACTCCACATACTCTACCATAAGTATATTTTGACGTTAGGAGATCGACTGTGAATATAGAGTGTAACGGTTCGTCGTTCATTGTATCTCTCCTTGGTACGATCCCATCTTGGATATGGAACGCAACTTTGGGCACCACAAACTAGTTTGCTCACTAAGGGGAAAGAAAGAGTACAACGACGAGCCGCTAAGTTTATTCTAAACTTACCAAGAAAGATTAATGGAATGTACTTTTCTCCCTATTTGTTATTGGCACGAGTTGGTACTGCTTTTTAAAGCATTGAATGACTTAGTTGATACCAGTCCTGAAGTGTTACCCAAGCCCAAATTGCCGAGTCGATTAACACGATCAGAAATTCTATTCCTAGTGATGACTTTCGAACGACACTCTTGTTGTACAAAAACTTATCAGAGCTCTTATATGAACAGAGTCACTATAACGTTTGGAACATTTTACCTTACGATATTCGTAAAAATTGTTTCAAGGCTATGTTGTAATGTTTTGTTAGACAGAGTAATATTTCTATGTAATTTAAGTGGCGAAGTTAATAAGTTAAATTAAATCGTTTTAGACAATCAAACTTGCCCCAGTGTCAATAAGTGCATTGCGTCTACAAGTGACTTAAAGCATCAAGCAACTCACAACAATATCACACAAAGCCACATCCGTACAGCAAGCTCAACCACAGTCATCGATCAGGAGAGTACGAGAAATGGTCGTTAGATTGTGACTAAATAATTAAATAATCAACAATTACGAGAAATAATAATAATCGCGAATAATAATCACGAGTACGAGAAATGATCGTTTGATTGTGACTAAATTATTAAATAATATCACCTCTCTTTCATCTCTCACTAGTATGACTCCGTTGAGAAACAACCAGAAAAGGATTGAATTGAAAAAAAAAGGCCTGCCAAACAGTACAGAACAGACCCCCCGAAAGCGAAGCTAACATAAAACATTAATTTGGTATATTCCTTTTTACATAGTAGAAGGATTTAATCAACGATTTTCGTTGATGAAACACTCAAAATGTTTACCAACACACATTTCTGTGTTTCAAATCATTATAGCAGACTTTTCCCTGGCCATGTACAGTATGATATCTTATACCCACAGTAAATAGTAAAATAATATAGCTATTTTTCTATCATAAATTGTCATGTTCATATATTGATCTGAAATCTTCATGAATCATGACTGTATAGGGCTGATTACATGGACAGTTTTCAGCCCGGTCTGAATTTCAAGCCGCGGTTAACCGAGCCGAAATTGTTTCACGATTACATGGCAAAGTTCAGCCCGGGGTGAGTTGGAATTTCAGTTCAAACCCGGGCACAAAACGGAGCTATTCCGCTTCTTCGAAGAATTTAAAATGTTGTTCATGATTATTACTTGACTTCTGCGAGACTGTGGTTGCATTTAAAAATAGAACAGAGAGAAATAAAGCCACTTAAGGCGGTTTTCCACCAGGCGAAATTTTTCGATCGAACCGAAATTTCTATTGTTCAAATTCAAAAGAATTCTGTTTAGTTCCATCTGAGTGCTTGTAAAGGCCGGATTCCACGAGGCGGAATTTTTCGACCGAAACGAAATTTCTCTTTGTCTTTTTACAATTAGTTCTGCTCGAGAGCTCTGAAACAAAGAGAAATTTCGATTCGGTCGAAAAATTTCGCCTAGCGATTCGGTCGAAAAATTTCGCCTACTGGAAAACCCGTCCGCCTTTAAATGCTGTTTTTCCAACCCGGGTTGAAATTTCCCGTCGATTACATGACGATTTTCAACCCGGATAGATTCAACCGAGCCGAAACTCATCCCGGGATTAAATTTCTGTCATGTAATCGTTAGCTGTTTTTAATAGGATCCTTAGTCCGGGCTGAAATTTCAGCCCGGGAAGAAACTCAGTTCTGGCTGAAACTCTCCATGTAATCGGTCCCTTAGCCGGTGTTATTCTGAGCACGAGCGATTTAAAAGGCAAATCGTCATCACCAGAACGCATCATACATATCCAATTCATAGTCCCATGCAGTCGCTGCACGGTGCTTCGAGCAAGCCTGAAAATAAGCGGCTGGTCACGGGTATTGTCCGATACGAAAAGGTAATTGTCCGACACAACTGGTTTTTTGCCAAACAGTTTGTCAGGCAGCATATTAATACAACTATTGGTGAAACTGTCTACAACTGGCATTAAAAATTTCATTATAATATTTCAAAATATTTGCATTCCGCATTTAAAAATTATGTGTATGTCCAAATTTCATCGCGTATGAATATTCAGACAATACGCATGTGAAATTTATGATTGGAATTTAGGCTTGGAGTCAGAGTCGGGATAAAATTTATGTTCAATTAAAAAAAAGTTAAAATTAAATTTGATTTAGTTTAGTTATGAACTTAAAAGTTCATAACTAGAAGATACTATACCTATTTGTCCACTTATCTATGCCTGTTTTACCAATACACCCTTTCGATAATTACGTCACACATACTTTTTGGTCTTGGAGCCTTGCTCTCATTAGTAAATTACGCAATGTGATTGGCTCACGATTCATGAGAGCGAGGCTCCCAGGTCAAATGACGTAAAAGGGATATATAAGGACAATATGTGCATGATATAATCACGGAAAATGGGTGCTAGTGTAGGTAGTGAAGAATACAAACTGCGAATGGTGAAACTACAGTTCCTGAAAATATAAAGAACTTTGGCGTTTCGAGCGAAGCCTTCGTCTGTAAGTTAATACTGGCCACTAACTCCTCTACAAACGTTCAATGTTTTATATATTTTTATCTGTTAAGCACAATTTGTCCAGTGCCAAAACGACAAAAGGAGGATCGATGCTCTGGTAAATCATAAGACTACTCAACCGTGCTAGAAATGCAAATCTTCTTTATTTAACAAATGCTTTGCATATCAAAGATCATTCTGTCTAGGGTTCATTGCTGCCGCAGCGAGCGAGCCTGAAGCGAGCGAGCAAGGCAGCAGATCCTAATTTTGTTTTGTGGGTCGATATCAAAATTTTCTATTTGGCGCATTGCATGACGGTACCAGTGAATTTTAACCGTGGTGCAGCGCGGTCAAGCATAAGGCAAACAGGCAATGTGATCATCTTTCATCTTTGGTCTTCTTTTATGGAAAGCCATAGCTGGCTTAAAGTGATCAAACGGCATTTTGTTGGGTGCTTTTAGCATTATATGGCGGTGCTTTCGGCATTATACACGGTGCTTTCGCCATTATACGCGGTGGTTCCCGCATTATACGCTGTGGTTCCAGCATTATACGCGGTGCTTTCACCATTTATATACGCGGTGCGTTTGCAATTATACGCAGTGGTTCGAGCGCTATATGCGGTGCTTTTAACATTATACGCGATGCTAGCTTTCATTCAAAATTATTTTCATATTCTTTCCATGACATGTATATGAGTTAACGATTGCATAAATTTGGTATGTGGTTGACGAATGCTTTTTGCCTATGGTCCGCAAAGACAATGACATGCTTTTCTGTGTAGTAAATTAATTTATTATATAAACATAAGTGTTATATAGAGTTTTTGGCCACTGAGAAAAATCGTATTTAAACACACGTAAAAAATACGATATTTTTACGTGTGAAAATATCATTTGTTGTAAAACGCATTGCCACGGACGTTTTATTGTTTTTCACTGAATTTTGTTTATATAATAAACAGAAAAATACATGGGTGCTTGGAAATACCAGATTTATATCTCGTGTTGAACATGATATCTCACTCGTTCGCTGCGCTCACTCGTGAGATATCATGTTCAACACTCGAAATAAATCTGGTATTCCCGCGCACCATGTATTATTCTCTATATAACGCAGCGCCAAGCAGTATAAACGCGCGGCTGAAATACGATATTAAAATCTTGAATGTGCCGTATGATTTAATTTGTCATTTGGTGTTTATACTTGTACTGCATCACAAGGCAGTACGTAAGTGAAAAAATTTCACATGTGAGATTGTCTTGTATATATTTTTGCTTTCTTTGATAAACATTAATTAATAAACACGCAAATTTTAATTAGTGAGACGCAATAGATAGATAGATAGATAGATCAACTTTATTTAAACACATTGGCCTTTTCAGCAAAAGCTGATTTCCAAAAGGGATGTGTACTTACAAATTATTATTTATATACTAGCTCTAATATTACATACATAACAAATACAATTATATACCTATTTAGACAAAAATTAACTACTACTACTTTAAGTCGAGATTAAGGTCGAGGAAGATAGCTTTTTACAGAACGAATTATACGATACCGAATTGCGTATCTCTTCAGGTATCTGATTCCATAGTTTAGCCCCACTATATTGGAAGCTTTTTTTTAAGGATTCCGTTTTTGGTCTTGGAATATAAAACCTTGTTGAAGAACCTCTCAAATTATGGTCATGAATGGTATTCAGATTTTGGAAAGCTTCGCATAGTCGTTGGGGGGCTAAACCATTAACTGTCTTGTACATGAGCCTGGCTTTCATTTGTGCCCTACGCTCTTCAAGTGTTACCCAGCCTAGAGATTTTCGTGCCAAAATAGACTGACCATGTTCATTTTTTAAGTTCATGATCAACCTAGCCGCTCTGTTTTGGAATTTCTGTAGACGTTCGCTTAGGCCTTTATTAAGTGTATCCCATACTTCACAGCAATAATCAAAATAAGGTTGGATTAAGGCATTATAAACTTTTATCAAAATGTCTTGTTCGACATACTCCCTCATTTTTCTAATAGCCCCAATACCTGATGATATTTTACTGCTAATATGGTTAATGTGTTTTTCCCAACTCAAGTTTTCGTCTAATTCAACTCCAAGAGCTTTGGTATTTTTAACTTTTTTAATCAATTGATTATTTATTTTAACTCCTTGATGGGTATCAATATTACTTATTTTATGTCGTGTTCCAATTAAAACATACTCGGTTTTCACTATATTTAGACTTAGTTTATTTGCACAAAGCCATTTCTGAACATTCCTCATGTCTACGCTCGCCCTCTCTTCCGCCTCACTAATTGTTCTGCCTACTGCCGTTAAGTTAGTATCATGTAGTTAGTATCATGTAGTTAGTATCAGTAGTCACCTGCATGTCATTGTCATTGCCCTTTAACCCCTGGTCTAATTGGCCGCTTTGGAAAATGTTGATCATGACGAACCGCACTTTTGTGTTTTAAAAACGAGTTAGGATAAAACGCGGATACGAACGGACGGACGGATGGCGACGGACGGACCAGACGGATAACATATATATGTCATTATATAGTCTGCGCGCAGTCGCGCAGGGTAGTTGGTGGCTTACGTCTTCGCTGGTTGTTATACTTTAAAATAATTTTGTATTTACCGAGAAATCAATATTCCGAGTATATAAATATATAAACTGGGATGTCACACTGATAGTTTGTTTACATTTCCTGGAGCATCAAATCTTATGTTTAACCACGGTGGTTTAACCCATTAGCTGGCAATGCGCCAGTCCCTTGTCCAGCGCCAGAAAATTTTACTCGTCAGTGGTACAGGGTACTGCCAGTAAATGGGTTAACAAACCTATCTGCCAATGGCTCTTGTTAATCCATCAGCACAGTAATGACTTTAGTATTTACCCTGTCCAACGCCAGACGATTTTTAATACTCAGTCAGTGGTAGGGCCGTGCTGTCAATAAATGGGTTAACAAGGATAACAATAGCCTGCGTAGCGGCTATCAGAGAAAGGACAGGATAACAATAATAGGATGTTTCTGAAGGACTCGTTCAACACCTTGTAGTTTGTCTTTTGCTGTCAAAGGCAGCATTACTGCCCTGTGGGTAACCTAGTTTTATATAAATTACACCAAAACATTATCGCGTCGCAGTTGGATGTGCACTCGCAACTGTCAGTTTATGTTTCCATTCGCAAGGATACATAAAATTATTATCTTAAATTTATGGAATAAACGTCGTGAATTTAAGATCACTCTAACCAACTCTCCTTTGTTGATTCTACTGTTACTGCCATTATTGGTTCATTAGTGGTTCAGAACACATAGCTATGGTGTAAGTGATTGTTATTTCAAACACTCATTAATAATTCATAAGCTTATTGGCAAATCATGTCAACCATAATATGTCACGTGCAGTGGCTTTAAACCTGATAAAACACTCCTAATTAGTATTCTTTATATAAAGAATACTAATAAGGCAGTATCTATTGTAGTCGTGTCCTCATTAGTATTTTTTTATATAAAGAATACTAATAAGGCAGTAAATCTATTGAATTTGTAGTCGTGTTTGAAGCCGTTTAATAAACTCGCAGGTCGTGTTTTATTAGGTCTAAAGCCACTCGCGCTGCGCGCTCGTGGCTTTAAACCTAATAAAACACTCCTGCTCGTTTATTAAACAGTACTTAAAGGCTTTCATTTTACAGTACATCAAGTTATAATTATATAATATGCTGGAACAAGTGGTTCTGGACCAGTGAAACTGGAACGATAACTATGATAAAGCCTATGATTCGCTGAAGCCAAACACTTGACCCCAAACGTTGGGCTATTGTATGTATATCAAACTGAAGCTATTGAAAATTGCTATTCGATGTGGAAATTTCAAGACTTCAGCGAAAATAACAATATTTTAAAAATACAAAAACAACTAACATTCGGCCAAATAATAGCAAATTATTTTTTAGTTTTTAAATATTTCCCTTTTAGCCAAAGTCTTGAAATTTCTACACCAAGTCGCGTTTTCAAATTGCTTCAGTTTCATATACAGCACAACGTTCAGTGTTAATTATTTCTGCTCAAAACTCAGAAAAACTGAAATGCGCTGGTTTCAATCCCCCCCCCCTCTGAGTTATCATTCCAGTTTACATAGATTTCACTGTGCTGGACTTACCTAGCCTGAACCGCTGTCTAGTACTAACCTTGCACGCGAGCTTAATAAACTCGCAGGTCGTGTTTTATTAGGTCTAAAGCCACTCGCGCTGCGCGCTCGTGGCTTTAAACCTGATAAAACACTCCTGCTCGTTTATTAAACAGTACATCCAGTTTTCCTTCTTAATTTAATGCTTTTATATTCGCAACGTGTACTCCAAACAATTTAAATATACCGCACAAAACTTGAGTCTGCGCTCCATATGATGTATCTACTTTAATGTACTGTACATAGTAACATACACTACATGCATGTAGTTCATTTCAAATGTTATTTCTTGGATTTTTTTGGAGCTCCAAAGAAACTTGATATACTTTTCATTCCTTTTGTGTTGACTTTTGCCAGGGATTTCTGAGCTGCTGTGAGTTTAACATTGTGCTAGAGAAAGGAAAAATGTAATTAAACAACCGAAAAACGTTGATACATTTTGATTTATTCGGCAATTTCGGATACGCTATAATAAACCATCCGACCCTACCTAAAACGAAATTTGCACAAAAGAGCAGCGAATAGTACGTGCTTCACTATTCATATATAATTTCATTAGTGAATTCGTCTAATCTGAAGTTCTGAACCTCTCCATTTTTTTACAGGTTATTATCTTTAGACAAATTTTGTCTTCTAAAAGTTGCTATTATGAGAGCTGTACTTTCGTTAGATTACTAAAAACAAACTCGACTTTGTGATCTTTATCCAATAAACAACTCTCTCAGTGAGGAGCCCACCCATGAAACCTTGTATCATAGCCACGCGACCGCGATTATTGATGAACTTTAGACTTCGCTAAAGTTTTCCTTTCCCCGGGTATAAATATAGTACCGCCGTTGGCTCGGGGATGAAAATGTATAAAAGTTTTAAACGAAAGTGGAACCAAGGTAACCTCAGCCTCATTGTGGATACGTGGCTATTGTAACAGGATTTTCTACTTCAAATATTTTTAACATGTGTTTATTTATACCTGATCAGTTTTTTTTGTTTTAGTAGCAAATTTAGAATAATCTTCATCTGGCTGGCCAACCAAACTTTCATCTAATTTCACTTTCTAAACAAAACAAAACAAACGATGATATCACTCACTGAAACTACACTGACCTGTCTGACCACTTTCTGGTGATTGTGTATGGTGTTTGTGAAGTCAAGCTGGGAATAAGTTTCTCATGTGACTAAAACCACTACACACAGATTTGGCAATACTAATAGTCATATGAAGGTGAAATTGAAATTAAAAGAGCTACGGATTAATCGAAAGGCTTTTAACACTGAGAAGAGATGAGAGATAGCAAATGATCTCCCAAACTGTAATATTACATGCACTCATGTAAATGTTATTTAACAATTATTCGCCGAAGACGAGGTGATTATCGGTGAATAAAAACCGAGACGAAGTCGAGGTTTTTATTCACGATAATTACCGAGCCTGAGGTAAATAATTGTTTTAGTATAATTTCATAGGTGATTATTTGGAAAAAAATAAGAAAATACACATTTCTTCGTCATTTAATTGACAAAAAGGCTTCGGCCGCCATTTTGAAAATCGCTTAGGTGATTATCGCGTAATAATCACCTCAACGGCAACCAATCAGCGTGGAGAATTTTCAATAATCACCTATGTAATTATACTAATAACAATTATTACATTTGCAAAAACTGAATTTAATAATTTTTATTACAAATTAATACTGTATTTGCATAAGTGCATGTAATATTATAGCGAGATCATTATACAACATTCAAACACTCATTAATAATTCATAAGCTGATTGGCAAATCATGTTAACCATAATATGTCACGTGCAGTGGCTTTAAACCTGATAAAACACTCCTAATTAGTATTCTTTATATAAAGAATACTAACAAGGCAGTATCTATTGCAGTCGTGTCCTCATTAGTATTCTTTATATAAAGAATACTAATAAAGCAGTATATCTATTGAATTTGTAGTCGTGTTTGAAGCCGTTTAATAAACTCGCAGGTCGTGTTTTATTAGGTCTAAAGCCACTCGCGCTGCGCGCTCGTGGCTTTAAACCTAATAAAACACTCCTGCTCGTTTATTAAACAGTACTTAAAGGCTTTCATTTTACAGTACATCAAGTTATAATTATATAATATGCTGGAACAAGTGGTTCTGGACCAGTGAAACTGGAACGATAACTATGATAAAGCCTATGATTCGCTGAAGCCAAACACTTGACCCCAAACGTTGGGCTATTGTATGTATATCAAACTGAAGCTATTGAAAATTGCTATTCGATGTGGAAATTTCAAGACTTCAGCGAAAATAACAATATTTTAAAAATACAAAAACAACTAACATTCGGCCAAATAATAGCAAATTATTTTTTAGTTTTTAAATATTTCCCTTTTAGCCAAAGTCTTGAAATTTCTACACCAAGTCGCGTTTTCAAATTGCTTCAGTTTCATATACAGCACAACGTTCAGTGTTAATTATTTCTGCTCAAAACTCAGAAAAACTGAAATGCGCTGGTTTCAATCCCCCCCCCCTCTGAGTTATCATTCCAGTTTACATAGATTTCACTGTGCTGGACTTACCTAGCCTGAACCGCTGTCTAGTACTAACCTTGCACGCGGGCTCTTCTCCAGATGATTCCAAAATTTCATCGGTTATTCTACAAAAATATTACATTGAACTGACTGCAGCACGGAATTTAAATAAAATGCAGTAGCAGTCCTACAGGAATATTCATGGCTTCAACATTTTTCAATGACTTACCCTAAACAATCTTTCAGTTTCTGACTCCAATAGTCGGAAATATAATCAGATACCAAACCATAGGCATATCGTAAATAATCGTCTTCGAAAACAAAATACTTATTTATTAAGCAGCCAGATTGTTGGTACTCTTAATGATTGTACACTTCGAGAGACACGTATTTCTCATTACCCTGTCTTCTGACTTGTTTAAAGCATACTCTACAAGTACAATGACACAAAACATGCCAGTACATACGTATTTTGCGGGTGTACATTTTGCTGCACCATGCTATCCGAAAGCTCTGCACGGTGTCGTTAATTTTCACGCAACTACTGTATGATCATCACATGAAAGGCTACCTCGCAGGAAAATCTCCGAATGTAGAATATACAAAACTGGCAGATTATATTTGCAATTTAATCCACCCGCCGAGTTTGAGTGCTTGTTTGATTGATTGTTTTGAGTTGCAATGACCTTGTATGTGCCGTAGGGGACCTCGTGTCCTTTTGTTTGTTCGCCTAGTGTATTTATATTATGCTCTTGTTATTCATGTAGTACAATGTATCTATACTGAATTTTAAAAAAATAGGGGGTGTTATTTCTGACGTAGGCGGTAGTCAACCTCGGGTCTTTCCTCTTGTGGAAAAAAGATCCTGGTAGATGCTGGTCACGTGATCTGCTAAAATCTAGCAGATTTCTAATTAACTATATTGGATTCCTTTACTGAACGACAATCATACAAAAAGCCAATTATAAATTAAACTATAAAAATTATCCAAATATCAAATACTTATTGGCCTCATCTTGGATTGCTAATTAAAAATCTGCCAAATTTTAGCAGATCACGTGACCAGCATCTACCAGGGTCTTTTTTCCACAAGAGGAAAGACCCTGGGTACGAGGTTGGGCGGTAGCCTTCTCTGCAAAAACCTCATGAGTTTTGCCTGCCCGCAACATGCCTGCAAGGTTGAAATTAGGATAAGTTACCATATATTTCATATGCAGTACTGTACGGTGTACCTTGAGTGTTGCCACGTGACTTACTACTTCTGACAAATGTCGATGATTGAGCACCAGATGTACATATATTGTCTTGTTCCAACTGATCTTTCGTTTGATGCACCTACAATATTGATTATCAAACTTTCTGCAACTGACAACATGATTTTCTGTAACTGATAAAACATGTTCTTAAAGGTAATTCCGCAGTAATTGTTCCCGAAATGAGAATGTGCTGAAACTTCCCAGGCATGGAGTTTATGATATACTTAAAGTAAAATCACACAAAAAAGTCGGGGTCACCGAACTCGTTAAGAAGATATGACAAGCACAATATACCACAATTACCCCAATATGGCGCCATCTTGACGCTCATTACGAGTAACAGCAAAATCACAACAGCCCGATATTTATTGACGTTTTTATTAATGCATTAAAGAAATAAATTATCAGTTAAAAAACGGGGGTCACCGATCTTTTTTGGGAATTGTGGCATTAAAACGTGAAACACAAGTAAATAAATACACTACAGACACAGGAACCCTAGCTACACTTTTGTATGCCTTTATTGAAAACATTGATTTTAACGTAATTCTTTGCACGAATGTAACCAAAGATGTTTTGAAGTAACATAAAATTGTCATAAAATGGTTTTTTTAAACGGTACGTATAATGGATGAAATTATAAGTTATAAGATGTGTGCAGTAAAAGTGCCCAATGCAAAACTGCGGAATTACCTTAAAAACAAGTTATGGATACGAAATATAAATAAAACTCTGTCAACGAAGTAAAATTGTCGCCAACACTAGGTAACAGCGTCAAGAAATACAGAATAATAAATATTCCGACAAATACTTGTACTTAGTGTCACACATGAGTCAGAACGTGTTCAGAACACTTCTCCAACTGAACGGGGGTTTTCAAAAGGACGAAGTAATTTTAGTGTCCTGAATAAAAAATAAGTCCTGAAGCTCTTGATTTCGTATTGATTTCGAAACTTACAAAAATCTAAATTTCAGTCAATCCAAAAAAGATTTTGTGAAAATAAACAAATCAGATAAACTAAGTACTTCTCAGATCTAAATTTAAAGAATAATATATTCCTGTAAGTATAGGAAAACTTATTTGGGAAATTTCTCTGGTTGAAGCAAGTGTGTTGAAAGAGAAGTATAGACGATACAGTATGTCTTCGAAAAGCACAAAGTATAGGAAAACTATAAATCGAAAATTGAATTGTAAATATAGCCCACTATCATATCATATAATATTTAACTATTATTTTTCCTTTCTCCTAAAAGCACTCGAACTGATGCTGCATATTATTTTGCTAATTAGTTTAAATTTATAACCTAGGGGCCTAAAACAAAAGCCATATGGTTTCTAGTAGGCTCCTAGCCCATCTCTTGTAAATAGTTTGTTTCTTTTATGCGTAATTTCAATATCTTGGGCGAATCAGTAAATAAAAAAATAATTAAAAAATCAGTTTTAAAGATTGCATAAACCAGTTTCGTTGTTAATCTTCTGATTTAATGCCCACATTAGAAATCATCCTGTTCGCGAACAAACCTACGCCCCTTTAGTAACCATTGTGCATCTGGAGTTACGCCCTTCATGAAGAATTGGTTTCATCAAGGATCGTAATAAAATAACCCAAATTTAACATATTTTGTGATAAGTTTGCCTGAATTTTTCCCAACATGAACCCAAATTTTCTTGGTTTTTTAAATTGCCCCCTTGCTCCCTGTCTCGTAGACTCATGACGCACCATGCAAAACTAAAAAAACCTATTAACCTTTTTTTCCAACCAAGAAATAACTTTGTCATGGTTAAGTTTGAGAGCAACAAGATCATCTTCTCCCTTCACTTCAGTAACTAGAGCCAAATCTTCGTTAGTTATACAGTGAGATAGTTTAGCAAGGTGTTCATTGTTGGAATCTTGTAATATATGATCCAAAGTCATAAACTATAAAAATTAAAAAGTCACTGTAAAACTACGTACGTACCTGTACTCATGAACTTGAAAGATACGGATCGAAAGTAAAGGGGAAGACATGTAAGAATTATGGACCTAACCAAATAAGCATGACCAATTATTTTGAAGTTCATAAGACTGTTTTCGATATATTCAGTTCATCAGTTGTAACGCGAAATTTCTGACTTGCATGAATGACTTTGGCTCATAAATTTCGCAATTCAACAGACAACAAGTGTATTTATAAAGTCATTTTGTTGGATATATTTATACATATGTACATTTTCAAATTCTACAATTACTGACCTTGGTTGAAGTATTTTTAAGGAAAGGAAGAACCATAAATAAAGGATCAATTCTTGTTGCGAAATGTAGACTTCCATCTACAGATTTGAATATAAAACGTTTTATCCCCATTTATCACTAATGGTTAATCAGATCTCTCAGAACTTATATTTTGTAATTATACCCACAACAAACAGGGCACTTCGTTCGTGTATTGGGCATAAATTGTTGCTGTGCATAGAACGGCTTCATTCTTTTTGGGGCACTTTTCTATTTATGAAGGATACATTTGTCACATATCGGTGTCATGACGACCCGCACGTTTTGAAAAACAGCGGGATCTGCAAACTGAGTTTGCAACTTCAGGAAGCGAGCAACGCTAATCGCATTATTAATTACCGCTATAAGATGTCATCAATCCAGGTTCAGTTGCTTAGACGCAGTGTGAAACCAAGCAAGTAATAAGTTAATTTTCTGTTATGCATTAAAATAAAAGTGTACAAATATGTCACAATGCTGACTGTTGACAAGTCACCTAGGGCCAGGCTATACTATATAGCGTACAATGTGTAATAAGGCTGCGTATAATATGTAATATTAAGACTTGTGTGTTGTAAAACAAAACGTTCTTGGTATCTTAGAGAATAGCACGATAATTCCATGTCAAGACCGCGGAACATATTTACCGTTTTAGATCTTGGCAGTATAAAAAGTCCGGCTTCGAAGGCGTAAGTTTTCTATGGCTAAATAATAAAGAAACTGACTTATAAAGTTATATAATTATACAGCCTTTCCCTATAGGCCCTAGTGCGCACATGAATCTGGTACAAACGTTTTCACTAACGTATATATCAAATGTATATATTATTCCAAAAACAATAGCTGCATTGACACCATTGTCTTAGCTAATCTACGGAATCTACGCCCGCGCCTGCGTTGTGAGGTAAAGAACAATATAAGACTCCTTTTAAGCTTCCACTGGTTAAGAAAAGATGGGACATCTTCATTACTTGTCAGCAAAAGATGGGACATCTTTCTGACACAAGAGTTTTCACTAAAAGTATTCTAGATATTATTCCAAAACCTATAGCGCAAGCTGCATCGCCTTACTCTAACTTAGCCTGATGTAAAGAATAATATAAGACTCCTTTTAAGCTTCCACTGGTTAAGAAAAGATGGGACATCTTCATAACCTGTCAGCAAAAGATGGGACATCTTTCTGACACAAGAGTTTTCACTAAAAGTATTCTAGATATTATTCCAAAACCTATAGCGCAAGCTACACCGCTTTACTCTAACTTAGCCTGATGTAAAGAATAATATAAGACTCCTTTTAAGCTTCCACTGGTTAAGAAAAGATGGGACATCTTCATAACCTGTCAGCAAAAGATGGGACATCTTTCTGACACAAGAGTTTTTACTAAAAGTATTCTAGATATTATTCCAAAACCTATAGCACAAGCTGCATCGCCTTACTCTAACTTAACGTGATGTAAAGAATAATATAAGACTCCTTTTAAGCTTCCACTGGTTAAGAAAAGATGGGACATCTTCATAACCTGTCAGCAAAAGATGGGGCATCTTTCTGACACAAGAGTTTTCACTAAAAGTATTCTAGATATTATTCCAAAACATATAGCGCAAGCTGCATCGCCTTACTCTAACTTAGCCTGATGTAAAGAATAATATAAGACTCCCTTTAAGCTTCCACTGGTTAAGAAAAGATGGGACATCTTCATAACCTGTCAGCAAAAGATGGGACATCTTTCTGACACAAGAGTTTTCACTAAAAGTATTCTAGATATTATTCCAAAACCTATAGCGCAAGCTGCACCGCCTTACTCTAACTTAGCGTGATGTAAAGAATAATATAAGACTCCTTTTAAGCTTCCACTGGTTAAGAAAAGATGGGACATCTTCATAACCTGTCAGCAAAAGATGGGACATCTTTCTGACACAAGAGTTTTCACTAAAAGTATTCTAGATATTATTCCAAAAACCTATAGCACTAGCTGCACCGCCTTACGCTGACTTAGCGCCTTGTAAATAATAAAATAAGACTCCTTTTAAGCTTCCACTGGTTAAGAAAAGATGGGACATCTTCATAACCTGTCAGCAAAAGATGGGACATCTTTCTGACACAAGAGTTTTTTACTAAAAGTATACTGGATATTATTCCAAAAGCTATAGCGCTATCGCTGCATGCCCCGCTTTACTCTAACTTAGCGTGGTGAAAAGAATAATATTATAGTCTCCTTTTAAGCTTCCACTGGTTAAGAAAAGATGGGACATCTTCATAACCTGTCAGCAAAAGATGGGACATCTTTCTGACACAAGAGTTTTCACTAAAAGTATTCTAGATATTATTCCAAAACCTAGCGCTGTCGATGTGGCATACTCCAAATTTGATATTTCAACTATACTCTATAGGTATAGCCACAAAAAAATGGGATTTTGTCAAATCTGAAAGCCAGGGGTACGGCTCATCTCCGCGTTTACTCATCACTAGCCCGCCCGGGAAATAATCTGGCGATGCCCAGCGTAATGTCTAATGAGAATGATATCAAATTTAGTTCAATGGGCCATTTTAGACTAATTTTCGATTCTTTTGAAAATGCTTACGGAAGTTTAATTTAAACGCTGATATCTCAGTCAATATTTCGTGATATCTCATGTATAACCTATCAAAATTTAAGTTAGCCTTTTATGAATACAGCTACATTTATTTGAGCGATGTATAGCTCTTATAGTTTTTTCGCTATTGTAGATCAAACGCCTGAACTTTTTTTGCGCCACCCGTTATATATATGTAAATTAATATTATTTGTCTTGTGCTACCTTGTATCAAAATACAGAAATGAGTATATTAAATAACGAATATAGTACAATCAACTCGCGGTTGTGATAGCCCTGCTTGAAAGACGTGGTATCTAGCATACTGTATACTAAAGAAATAATAACTGATTGCGTGCTGCAATACCTATAGGTTATAGCCTTTTGACTATTACCTAACCTTACTGATTGAAAATACTTCGCATTAATCTTTAATCTTTATTCTTTAATAAGCAGCCATCAAAATATTGCCAGTTTGTTCGATCTTGATCTCCATCCTGAATCCATACACACGATTGTCAAGCAGAATGCACTCTTCTTCAGACCAAATTTTGGCGCAATTTGAACGTTGCGCGGCATTGTCTGCTAACATTATTATGAGTTGGTGATGACAACCTGGTTTGTATGTTAGCTCAGTTAGTTATTTGCTACATCATATCTATGGGGTTAAATTTCATGCACGCATAAATTATTTCACTATAAATTCATTATACATGTCACCACTCTTACCACCTCGACTAATAATGCTGTGGTAACTAACACCTTCAAGATAATTCAATTTATAGGCGTGCGGGTCGTCATGCCGATGAGAAACGTCATTTGAAAGTTGGGGTGGGGGGGGGGGGAAGTTTTTGTGAATCATCGTAGAAAACTTCGATAGTTTGTCCAAAGGTCTTCATCATCTTGGCAGAGTAAAACACTGATCGGCGGAGTAATATAAAACAACTTGACATAGTACAATATAAAAACGTATCTAGTGGTTCACTGGGTCGTTTGGGTTTAGAAAGAAGCAATCTAATGCCCATCAATCTAAAGGCGATGCCTAATCTAAAGGGGGCTAATAAAAAACAATGGCCTATTTGTTCTGTACACTTAAAGATACTGCAATACTGTTTGTGTGTTTGCTGCATGTCAATCCCTTGAGGGAATTTGCAATGTTCCTAAGCCAATAATTGTTCCTCACTTCCTGGACTTCCTGTTCAAGGTTCCTAAATTCATGTTACAAGTTCCACACTTGCTATTGCGAATTAGGGTAAAACATGGACCTTATGCGTAATTCGCAGGTACGACAGTATTTTAAAGTTTCTATTTGTTTCCCTGCACTTATACAGTTATATAAGCTCTCACTATAACAAGGATACTACACCTTATACATACGGTCTATCAGTAAATGCAAATTATGGTCATTAAAAGTAATTTTTATGGAACTTTCTCACTTCCAATCATATATCGTAAAAAGAGTCTTCGGAAAATGTTAGACTTTTACAGTAGTTTTACAGGGTTAATATATACTATATATATATAAAATATATAAAAAATGTTGAAAGCTGTCAGCTATGTAGCAAGACGTTTCTAATGGGAAGATGAACTAGTCTCCAGAGAAACATTCATGTACTGTATATGACAATTTTCTTGTGGGCCAAATTGCTACTGTATAAATCTGAAAACATTATATTACCATAATATTTTGTACACAAAAATACATATTTAACTATACACGAGTATTATGTATTATAGAAGATTTTTGCAAACACATTTTATGGTAAATAAAACAATTTCATAAAGTACAGTGTATTTTATGGACTCGTTTACTTAAAGAGAAATTCGTCTTGAATTTCCAGGAAAATGTAATATAAGACCATTGTGATGGATTTTCTGATACCTTGTATTACAGAATTATCAACAAACCAGGATCTTGGAGATTCATTAAATTTTACAATTTCAAAAATCTCCCGATCATTTTCCCTGAACAGATACTGCTGATTGTGACCTGTGAAGACAAATTATGGGCATACCAATGAATCATATATGCATAATTATAACTATAACATTTTACAGTATTTATATTTTATGAAGCCTTTTATACCTGTTTTTGGATGTGGCAGCGCGATAAAATGATCATCTTCAACAACTCCATCTTCTCCTATGTATTACGACAATAACATTAATAACGTACTATGATATTAATTGCATTACACCATAATATGACCCACTTTATTATTTTACTCTGTCTAATGCCAGTAGTGTTACCCCCC
>CACRXK020009053.1:0-19781 GCA_902702795.2 Paramuricea clavata
GCCAGGAACCTTGTCCCCACCGCCAGGAACCTTGTCCTCACCGCCAGGAACCTTGTCCTCACCGCCAGGAACCTTGTCCTCACCGCCAGGAACCTTGTCCTCACCGCCAGGAACCTTGTCCTCACCGCCAGGAACCTTGTCCTCACCGCCAGCAACCTTGTGCTGTCCGCCAGGAACCTGGTCCTCACTGCCAGGCACCTGGTCCTCACCATCAGGAACCTTGTCCTCACCGTCAGGAACCTTGTCCTCACCGTCAGGAACCTTGTCCTCACCGTCAGGAACCTTGTCCTCACCGCCAGGCACCTTGTCCTCACCGCCAGGCACCTTGTCCTCACCGCCAGGAACCTTGTCTTCACCGCCAGGAACCTTGTCGTCACTGCCAGCAACCTTGTCCTGACCGCCAGGAACCTGGTCCTCACCGCCAGGCACCTGGTCCTCACCATCAGGAACCTTGTCCTCACCGTCAGGAACCTTGTCCTCACCGTCAGGAACCTAGTCCTCACCGCCAGGAACCTGGTCCTCACCGCCAGGCACCTGGTCCTCACCGCCAGGAACCATATCTATGATGTAAAATATTGGTTTATAATATGGATTATACATATAGCAAACCAGGTTCACCCTGGACAAGGAGGACAAGGTTCCTGACGGTGAGGTCAAGGTTCCTGACAGTGAAGACCAGGTTCCTGGCGTTGAGGAGCAGGTTCCTGGTGGTGAGGACCGGGTTCCTGGCGGTGAGGACAAGGAGCCTGGCGATGAGGACAAGGTTCTTGGTGGTGAGGACAAGGTTCCTGGCGGTGACAAGGTTGCTGACAGTGAGGACAAGGTTCCTGACGGTGAGGGCAAGGTTCCTGACGGTGAGGTCAGGAACCTTGTCGTCACCGTCAGCAACCTTGTCGTCACCGCCAGGAACCTTGTTCTCACCGTCAGGAACGTTGACCTCACTGTCAGCAACCTTGTGCTCACCGTCAGGAACCTTGTCCTCACCGTCAGCAACCTTGTCCTCACCGTCAGGAACCATATCTATGATGTAAAATATTGGTTTATAATATGGTTTATACATATACTAAACCAGGTTCACCCCGGGTTATAAACTGTCTGGGTTAACTCTTATACAAGTTAGTTTTATCAGTGGTTTATCAAGTGTAAAGGCCTGTTCAAACGAAGCCAACATGTTGGTCGAACATCATCCAACCTTGTTTATGTTGGGTAATTTTGGATAAAGTTTGAGTTTTAAAATTTTCATCCAACATTATCCAACATTGTTTGGCCAACAATCAATGTTGGATGATGTTATCTTCGTTTGAACCAATTGTTTTTGAACAGGCCTTAAACCATCAATCCAGTTAGTTTGAATTCTAGCTGCTTTCAAGGTGTGGTTCACCCTGCCCCAAGATCAAACTACAGCATAGTTACAAAGTTTAAACTGTTAATATTTTAACAACATTTATCATGTCTAAGTTTGTACAGGGTTTGTATCACTATAATTACAATTAGCTATACTGAAAAATACCCTGTGTGATGGTAATATCCAAGCATGTCACTTTTCAAACAAACATTCACTTTTCTTGTTGCATTTATCACAGCCAACTTTAAGTGATCATTATTACCATGAACAATGTAATTAATAAGTACGCTGTTTATTTTTGAAAAGCTCTCTTCGATTGGGTTCAAATCTGGCGAGTATGTTGGCGTATATATTAATTCTATTCCCATTTCCTCTAGCCATTGTTCCAATGCTTCGCCTCCTTGATAGTGATGACAGGAAAGGTTATCCATCACAATAACATCCCCTACTGCAAGGCACGGTAGACCAGTCGTGGCATTAAGGGATTGTCCACATTCCTCGAAAAACTGGAGAAACTCGACAGTGTGTGGCTCCATCAATTACTTTAGCGTATTCAATACCATTTAATGAACACATAGCACTAAGTGTTAGGTTGGGCGATTGAGCTTTTTTACAACTTCCACGCACTGTTCCCCTACAGGTGAATGTCCATATTTTCTCATGCCAACATCGGGAAATTTGATACCAGCTTCGTCATAGTACTTGACGTGATGAGGATCCTTTGTATTAATGTAGTTCATAAACAACTGCATGTACAAAAGATTGTTGTTTGTAAACCTCTCTGCCGCGATTTGAGTAATTTTCTTCCACGAATATCAACGACCCCGAAGGCATTCTATTCCAAATTGCACGACTGAAAGTAGAGAGAGAAACCCTTGACCTCAACATCGCCCAATTCATCAAGAATTTCCCAAATTTCTCCTAACAATAAGACCCTTGTGAGGTTTTAAGAGCTTCTATCAATTCCAAATCGCCCTTGGGACAACTTGGGAAATCTCATCCAAATTTTCTGAGCCGTATTTGGCGCTACTTTAAAATGCCCTGCTATTTTGGTGTACCCAGATGGAATATTTCTAGTAGCTCGATTTTCCCCTTCTAATATTTTATCAATGATATTTCTCCGAAAATTGATCGAGAGTGCTTTTCCATTTTCGTATGTCCTTCCACATTTACTAAATTTAAGCATATTTTATATTACATCTTGTGCATGCAAGACATCTGAGGCTTTCCAGTGGTAGTAATCCCGACCCGACAGCACAAAGCGCCATGCAAGGGTACTAATCCCCCCCCCCCGGTTATTTACACCCGGGGAAACGAAAGCATTAGCGAAGTTTAAAGTTCATCAATGACTGCGAGCGTGAGTTACCGTGAGTAGTTCGGTGGATGGTCATCTCACTGATCTCAAAATATGGCTGTTTGCCAGGAGTCAAGAGACAACAAATATAAGAAATGCATGTCGGAAGCTTGGAAAATCGTTTCACATATATAAAATAAATGTAAAACTTTTTTACCATTATAAGAATTGATTTAGTATAAGAAATCCTAAAGTGTAGGGCAAGTTTGTTTCAATTGTTTATGTATGACTTTGTATTTATAATGTGGACTTTGTTCTTGATGTTCAAGTCATTCCAGTGCATTGTTTGCAAATGTTTCTTAGTTAAATTAACCTTTGCAGAAGTTCATTATAAAAAAGAAAGCAAATTATTTTCATCAGCGTGCTGTACGAATTATAATTTATTTCCTTTCAAGGTGCGAGTAATAAGTAGAAGCTTGAGTTAAAGAGTTTATAACATTGTAAACAACCTCGAATTTTGATTGGTTAAAAAAGTTTTAACTTAGCAACAATTAAGTTTGCCCATAGTAATGTCAACTTTCATCCAATAAACGACAAGTTTGAAACAATGAACAAATGTTTAATTTATGCATGCCGCACGGTCAATTGCAAATGGCGGTAATAGTATTAATGGAATCAGAATCCAAAACACTATTTATAGTGTTATTTTCAAGCTTGTGTCTTAAATTCAGATTTTCATCTTTTATTTCCGTATTTACAGAATATTTATATTTTTAGCGCGGCCCTTAGAACGTACATCAAAACAACATGCTGTTTAAATCGTAGGGGTATAAAATTCGACTTAAGATGTTTTACCTTCAAACTACACTTCCTCAGAAGTTGACTGGTTGGGTTTTTTTGTGCAACGTCTCTGGAAATGCAATATCTGTATCGCTGAGTTTTTCGAATTTTATACATTTAATATACAGACTCACAGAATGTAAACAATGTTGTATGCGTTAGCGCATCACATGCTCAGAGCTAGACCATGTACATTTGTGGATAACATTTGTATTTGTGAGTAATACTTGTGTGTTTATTGGGCATTATAAAAACATCTCTTGAGGATCATGGCATGCTTTTAGCCTTTCGTGCTTTGCATCTGCAGTTCACAATTTGTATTCTATTGCACTGAAGCTCGTATGTAGTCATTTTCAGGTCAGTGTGAATGCCTGAGCAGGCGTTTTGTTTCTTAAATTAAACAGGGTAATTTAGCAAATGTTAATACAAGTTAATTGAAAAGAAAAGCAGTACATGTTTTATGCAATTAAATTAAAGCAACAAATTCATAAACATTAAACATTCAAAGCAAACTTGTCCTATCTATATTCCACGATTTTCCACAGTAAATCAATTATTCTCATTCTTCAAATAAAAATTGCTTCAAAGCTCATTGTGTGAAATGTGATTTTCCAAATATATGCTTTTGAAAATTGAAATCTTGCTTATCCCACTCCTGGCAAACAGCCATATTTTTGAGATCAGTGAGGATGACCACCCACGATTGGTGACCGGCGCCCGCACTGATTGATGAACTTTAGACTAGAAACAACCTCCTCTGTTTCTAAGGTGAAGTTAATATTGTCATGAAGGCTGTTTGCTATAGTTAAGTCTTTTTCCTGAGTTACATTTAGACAACAGAAATGCAAAGTAATCATCTATATAGCATTTAAGTATTACATATCCATCTGTTTTCTCCAAAATCTGTGGATCTACATTATTCATGTATATGATAGCCAACGTGGGTGCCAAATTATTGCCCATTGTTAAGCCAGATTTCTATTTATAACCTGTCCCTTCAATAAGAACATTATCACTTGATAGACAAAGGCGGAGTTCTTTCCTTGTTTTGTCTGCTAAACATGCCAATTTACTTTTTATAAGAGCCAAACCGTCGTCTCTATATAGGCTGATGCTTTCTTTGCCAAACTTCACATATTTTGGCACAATCATGGCTGCCCATGGTTATATCAAACAAACCTTCACTATCATTTTTTGTCCATGGTTTTCTGGTGTTGAAAAGTAGAGATTTTCTGGCATGTTTTATGATCGAAATATTATTTTCTGCAATAGTAGTTAAATTAGAATCCCAAGATAACAGACCTCTCAACTTTGCAGAGAAGTTAAGAGTGAGACTAGTACCAAAAAAAAATTTTCAGGAAAAATTATTTCGGCGACCTTCCTCGCCAAAAAATTTTCGGTCAGTGTACCATTTTAGGGGTCGAAAAATTTTTCCGGACTTACCAAAATTTTTATGCGTTAGATTTACTAAACGTGGCGTGAGAGAGAGCGTGAGACTGAAGCAAATTGCGTGAGACTCACGCCGAATGCGTGAGAATTGAGAGGTCTGGCGTGATAGCGTGAGACTGAAGCGAATTGCGTGAGACTCACGCCGAATGCGTGAGAGTTGAGGGGTCTGAGATAATGCTTGGTCCAAAAGTTTTTCAGAAATGGATGGGTATAAAAATCAACAATATCAAACAAAATAAAACTATGTCTTTCTTTGTCTTTTATATTTCCAAACCATTCAATTACTTGTTTTGTATTTCTCCACTGGTTCAAACTCAGTTTTTGTCTCAAATTGGAATTAATTTCATCTAAAATAATTTTGCTCAATTTTCCTGATTTGCTTTTAGCCGGCATTTTGGATTGTCCTCAAAATTTCTTTGTGGTCTTTTAAAGTTATAAACGCTTCACAGTTTTTCATTTTTTCAATTTTGTCACCGATTCCCAAATTTATTTTAGTTCAGAGTCAATTCCGTCTATAGGGTCCTTGGATGCATGTTTATATGTTTTTGTAATGTTGTCATGTAAGAGCTTGTTGTATATGTCGAGCGAGGCTTCATAAATATTTCTAGTTTTATCTGCAAATATGAAAATGTTGGGAGATGAATTTTCTTCATATTGTTAGCCAAAGATTTTTGAAAATGGTTTTTCCCTGATTGAAATTGTATATTTTCAATGAGTTTTATAAGGTTGGTTTCGAAAGGTTTCATTTCCGGAATTGAAGGAGGTGTTTTGTTGGATGCAAGGCCGAAATGGTTGTCTAGTATAATTAGAATAGAGACAGGTTTGTATTTCGTTTTATCAAGGACATAATCCTTTTTAAAAATAGGACGGATCTCAGCTGGCTTCCAATCAACAGGGACATAGGCTGAAATAATTATTTCATTTACCAGAACTGCTAATGGAGAGGCGATAGCTGTAGCACAATCTCTGAGAATTCTCGCTGAAATTGCATCAAAACCAGTTGCTTTTTGTGGATTGAGGGATTTCAGGATAGCCAAGATCTCAGCATCCTTCACTTTTCTGAATTGGAACAGCTTAACTATCGAATTTTCCTTAAATATCGTGCTGATGCTGGGACGAAGATTATCCTGAAGATAATTAGAAATGATCTTTCGTCTCAAACTAGTGGTTAAGTTACATTGGATTCTATACTTTTCACCAATAGTAGGATTGTTAGTTTGTAAAAAACTCTTCTTTAGTTTGTTGCAAAACCTGATTTTGCAATTATTTTTTCCCATAAAACGTCATTTCTTTGGTCTCACAAAATTACACTATACACTAGTGATCCACAGCATTTTGTTCTCCTTTTACAGCAATTGCTGCGATTGCCACAATAAATTAAGCCTCGCTATTAGGCCATATTCTATAAGGTTATTCTATATATCCAGGTGCTCCAATACGCATGTGGGCCAGGTGTCCCAAAACTAGAAATGGTGGCCGGTGTAAAGCCAAAGAGAAATTGTAATGCCATTCATACGTTCCTGGTGCTAACAACCATTTACCGTTTATTTTCCAAACTCACTGCATATTTTAAAGTATACTATATTATTTAATCAAAATTCAAAATAAAAAGTTACAAAAGTAAAATATATATACAAAATTTTTCACATCTCACAAAATCTCACTGTTGTTGTTATTGTCACATCTCTCAAGTCTGAATTATCTTAATTTATCTCCTCCGCATTAGTTATACTGCTTTTAGTAAATGTACATCATGCTATTTTATACTAATTAAATTGTTTGCGTGTTCATAATGGCATGCCCCCATCACATTGGTTAATGCGGAATATAGAGTTCCGGTTTAACATAAACAAAACTTTTTTGTTAAAGGATGACAAGAATGTGGAGGTTGTTATCAGAAAAATCAAGCCATTCCCAAAGGTGTTCATAAGACAAACTGCAGGAGACCTTGCAGATTCACCAGAAGCAGAGGTATGGATCATGGCTCACAACAAAGTCATAATCAAGTTTGTACTTGTGTTTCCAAAGTTTTTGACAATGCTCCTCAGGGCCGCCGAGAGGGAGGGGGCAAATTGCCATCCTCTCGGTGGCCCTGCTTATAAGCATTGACAAATGTTAATATGGCTCCAACGTGAAAGAGAGCCTAAAATTGAGTAGCTTCTTTAAATTAGTCAGAGCATTTTTGAAATTGAGGGCCTCTTGCAGTATCTTTGAACACATGCAGTTTAGCTAAGGTCTAGCTGAGTGACTGACTTGGCTCTACCATAACTTTTTGAGTAATGCAAAGCACCCTCAGTGAATCAAATTCTTGAGTAAAACATCACTACTAAAATAGACAATTCCCATTATAGACTAATTTTGAAACTAGGCAAACTTGCATCTCCATGCAAATAAATCACCACAGCTAGAAAGAGCTTACAAAAATGAGTAAAATTGCAAAGTTATGTCGTAAAATGTGGAAAGTATAGCCTTAAGAACAGGCAACTATGGAGGCCTGTTGCGAGTTACACGAAAACGAGGCTAGTTAGGTTATCTCCAGCCAAAATTTCAAAATAAACAAATGATTTTGAAATTTTAGCTGGAGAAAATCTGACCAGCCTCGTTTTCATGTCACTCACACCAGGCCTGCAGAGTTTCCTACTCTTTTTCGAATAGGTCTATAGGTGCCTTAAGGACGATATAAGTATACAAGATTCTGGAGTGGCAAATATGCAGAGGAACGCTTTTGGGACACCCTGTATGTATTAACTTTAACTAACCACTGAGAGAATTTGCAGGACCTGGTGCAAATCTTCTCTGGCGCCCCCATGACATTGTTATTTTAAAAGGTGGTAGTTAACCCAAAATTTAGTTAAACAGCTTTAATTTTTAAAAATATTTTAAGTGTGTTATTTGGTCCACAATTTATCGTAGTTTTACTTTCTGAACATATTTTTCAAGTAGTTGGAATATTTTTGCCGAAATATGCATTTTCCTGCAGTGGTGTATGAAAATCACACATAGCAATGGTATTTAATAGTTTTGTTTACCTGGTTGCTATGTGCTTTTTAGCTTAGTTTTTAAAATTTTTATTCCAAACCCCTGTAAAATATTGAAAGGGTCCCCCCTGATATCTTAATATATTTTTTCGGCCCAAGCCTCCAAGGCGTAATGAGGGCTGTTGTTGTTTTATAGCTGTTGTAGCGAGTCTTTACACTGATAGTTTCGGAAGTGTGATAAAATATTCAAGAATCTCTTTCAATTGAGTGCTTTGCAAGGCGTTTTAGAGTGTTTTTACTTGTAAAAATGGAGAAGAATAGTAAGGGAAAGTTTAGATTGGCGAGACGAAAGAAGAGACACAGTTTTTTCGGTAAAAGACCGCAAGAGTTCAACTGATAATTTGAGCGATGGCGCTGTGGTCAATAATGAGAGTTGTGATTGTTTGGCCACTGTTAGCGATGATCCTGTGGCAAATTGTGCACATGAGTGCAAGGCACACAATAACAATGACAAAGAAAGTGATAAACATAAACGGAAGGACGCTCATTAACAAAGATGTGAGATTAACCATGAGGGTTCATCTGAAGAAATGGAAGCTGTAGCAGCAGTTCAAATATTTAGCCGAAGCATTGAGACACGAAAGCTGGAGTACATGACTTTTGTTGGGGATGGTGATAGCAGTAGCTTTGGACGTGTGAAGGAAGCATTGGAAGAAAAATTTGGCTCAGCTTATCAGATAAAAAAAGAGGAATGTATAGGGCATGTCCAGAAAAGGTTGGGAACAGCTCTAAGAAAGTATAAGAATGACAATAAAGGAAAGAAACTATCAGATGGCAAGAGTTTTGGAGGGAAACGACATCTGACAGATAAAACTATTGATCGGATGCAAAACTTTTATGGACAAGCAATAAGAGAGAACAAAGGAAATCTAGAAGGTATAAAAACAAGAATAAAAGCAACACATCACCACATGATAAAAGATGACACTTTATCTTTATGTAAACAACACCAGCACTGCCCTAAGCCCAGTAATACATGGTGCAAGTACTGGAAGGATCAAAATGAGAAAACTTCAATATACACTGAAGATAATCAGTTGCCTCAAGTCTTCAAAAAAGAGCTTGAACCAATATTTACCAGATTATCAAATCATGACCTTCTTACCAGATGCTTGAAAGGAATGACCCAAAACCAAAATGAGGCTGCTAATGAGCTTCTTTGACTAAATTTTGTGGTGCTCGAAGGGTCGCATCGCTGCTTGTGAAACAGTGGCAGTGTTTAACACTGGTACTGCCAGCAAAGCATTGATGTCTATGTGTTGAATCATCCCAGGTCAAAACTCTATGAGGACTCTTCGACTGCAAGATAGAGTTAGAATTCAAACCAGTGCAAAGAAAGTTACCTCGAAATACAAAAACCATAGGAGGAAACTGTGTGCATTGCGAAAATCGAAAGGTGACAAGAATGCCTACCAAGCTGGGGGCTTTAGCCTTAGCTCCCAACCTGATATTAAACAAAACAAAAAGAAAAGAAAGAGAACTGCTGAAAAAACTGATGAACTTCAGATTACCTTTATAATGCTGACAATGGAGGTGGTTGGTAAGAAGAAACGTTAGACTGTCGTTGGTGATGGTACAGTACTGTCCAGAAATAACCTAACAGTGCAGCTGCGGTTAGGTCACGGTTAGGTTGGGGTTAGGTCGCGGTTAGGTTGAGGTTCGGTTGAGGTTCGGTTGAGGTTAGGTCGCAGTTAGGTTGAGGTTAGGTTGAGGTTCGGTCGAGTTTGACCGATTGAAACCGCAAGCGAAACAGCAAATTGTAAATGTTTTACTAATGCCGTAATGGCAAATTGGCAATACCTTGACTGTGCAGAAGTGGCAGGTACACGAGTTTTACTGTAACTATAGGTTTTCAAAAGATGTGAGCAGATCTCGGATTGTTAACTCTTCGAAAATGCTGTTTTTAATCTAAAATAAGCCTGTAATTAAACCTTTCAATAAACCGGAACATAATTAAGCTCCGTGAAATAAATTAATAAACATAATTGAAAGTCACTACCTCTATATATTACGTATATATATAGATATAGGAATATTTCACTGATGTCTAATGACAAAACCTTTTAGGAACATACAGTATAGTTATAGCTGCTAGCCGATTTCCATGATTTGCCAGGCAATCGTAAACTGCTATTAAATGTAGAAAAAATGGCGGAATTATATTCGATATTGTATTCGATATAGGCCTAGGGTAGTAAATCTAAAGCGCAGTAATTTTAATTCTAGCAATCTGATCATTCCGATTCTACTACTAATCTTGAGTTTTGTAGCGAAAAACATAAATATACACGCCGTAGTGAATCTATTAAAGAGTAATTAAAGTGCAGTGATTTTGATTCTATACTTTTATACAAGACTATAGTAATCTGGTTCTACTATCAAATACCAATTAGATTACTCATGTAGTTGCTGTGTAGCTGAAGACATTCTATATACGGTACTGAGTCATACTGACTACTGGGTAGTAAATCTAAAAGCGCATTGATTTTGATATTAGGAAGCATTGTTAATTCTACATTTCAACTGATATATTGCATTCAGTAACGCGCTGCCACTGGATGATTATATTATATGACATATTTGTAATTCAAATGTCGAAATAAAAAAGCTTGGCTTTTATCGCAGGCACTTTTGTCATATTACATGCATGCATATATTTTATTAAAATACCTGTATATATCAGATCTCAGGATCATATCTGCAGTCAGTTGTAGCCGTAAGACCCTTGCATCCATCTATGTTTAGGCTATATCCCATATATATAACGGCATATATAACTCATAAACACTTATTAACAGTATCATACCTTTTTCACTTTAATTCTTGTCCGTTGGACCAAGATCCAAGCACGCGATGGACCGATTTCTGTGACTGCTCAACACACTATTGTCTATACTGACTACATTTACACTATCGCCACAAATCAGTAAATGTGCCCCATTGACCATATGATTTGTTAAGGTTTATGAATTATGGTCGTGTCATATCCACGTAATTGCGCTTACGTCGTTTGGTCACAATACTCAAGCTTGGTTGTTTTGTACTCTCGAAAGCATCGAATTTTCGTTTTCCAAGTTTTGTATACTGTTGCTAATAGTTTATGGAAAAACATTCGACAAAAGGTTCTGCCCTGTTTGATGGTCATATAGACAAACATTACACAAATATAAACGTTTATTCATATGAAAAATGCGCGATAATAATGACTAACAGTAACAATGGGTTTGAATATCAGGTATGCTAATGTATAAGTGTCAGAGCCTGGGCATCTGATGAGTCATCGACTTCGCGTTTTCAGCCAATTTATGTTTCACTAAGTCTCAGTCAATATGTTTTTAATAAACAAAAATCCGGCAGTTTAAAGGTAGTTGAGTATGAATGACCTTAGAGGCACGTTGAAACAGAAAATAATAATGATTTACAGTATGTGTAATTGAAAGGTTTTCCTGAATAAAAATTACTATACTTCTACTGTTACTGCTACCAAAAGAAATTTTCATTGACAAACAGTATTGCAATATGTGGCATATACTGCTGTATATAGTGTTAAATAAAAACGGCAACAATTTTGTTATTAATGTCGCAGCATGTTTTTGTTTTTTTCTCAAATCTTGTCTGACTCTGTTTTCCAATGCTGTTGCTATGGGCTGCGTTAATGGCTGTTTCGGAATTTCAGCCGACATGCATGCCACACTTCACGCAAGCATATAACGCTTTTCAAAACAGCAAAATAACAAGCAAAATGAGTCAATGGTATTGTATCCTCTTGCTACAGTGATAGGCTACAAGCTCTATGGACGTTCAGTGAATCAGTATCAGTAATATACTTAAAGATTTTAATTAATATGAGTCAAAAATTGTAGTTATCTACAAGGAAGATATGTGTACTAGTATTTTGAATATCGGTAAAGTGAAACGAATTTTAACCGGAGAAGCAAAACTCACTGAAGGATCTACAGTTGAAGTCGAGTTCTATGGTTTGGACTATGAAACACTAGTTCTGAAGCTCCATGGTAAGTGCTGTTGTTGTAGGAGTCGCTGATCTCGAAACTTTTATTCCTTCCCCTTCCAGTTATTTTGTTATTTTGATTACGCTTTCTCCTGAGGAATACAGGGTATATAATAACTCTCTTTCTTGAGCATACTCGGAAAATTTCGGCATTTTAAAACACAAATTTGTCCCGAAATTTGTAAGCAATCGACAACTGTGGAAAATCAAAATGAAAGACGCTTTGATGCCTAAAATTCGGAAATGATTTCGGAAACATTCATTTCCGATTACGGGACAAACAAATTGCGGTTTTGTGTCTGAAAAGGTCGACTGTGGTTTTTGTTTCGGTCAAACAATGTCAAACCTTAGGCAACCTAGGTTAAACCTCACTCAAACCGCGGTTAACCTAGGTCAAACCGAGGTCTAACCTGGGTTTGATCTAGGTTTGACCTAGGTTGGAAACACATGTATTTTTTTATTTGGATGAGTAAATTTAACAAAATCAAAGTCTGTCTACTTGTTGCATAGTAATTGTCTAAACAAACAATCACAGCAAATTTGAAGTTGATACCTATTTTCCTTCCAAAGATATCATTGGTACAAGTATCTCCTGACATTGTTATTTGCTGTTACCATGGAGACCATTAAGTAGAAGTCATTAGTATTTAGTTTAAAAGTTGTTTAACAGTACCATCTACCCCCAGGTCAAAATTGGTAATGTTTGATTAAATTGTTTTGAAATTATAGCAAAAAACTGATCTGGGTAAGTTAGGGTTAACTACCACCTCAATTTGCTCTTTAAGTTGAGTTGTTCAGGGTTTTATTAAAGAAAAATTTAGAACTGCACATTTTGTTGTACAGTCACAACATGTCATATGGTGAAATCAGGGACGTAGCAAAGCATCTGAAGTTGGGGGGCAGGGTGTCAGAGAATTTTACCTGAGATTTGAATTTCAATTGTTAAAAATTTACCTAAAGTGTAAATTATAATGAAGCTTTCTGTGATTGAGAAAAAGGAGGTCTGTCTGGGGTCCTCCCCTACAAAATTTTACATATTTGAAGCTCTAGGACTTAGACATGTTTCCATACACATATGCAGGTAAGTTTCCCGATTTTGCCAGTTGTTTCCTGTCTTATACAGTTCTTTATCTGACCGCAGCACCGTACGACTGAGCCCAGTCACACATGGAATGATGATGAGCCCAGTCACACTCTTGATATTGGATACCATGACTTTGGGTTAATGTAGTAGACAGCTGACTAGTTAGTTGTCCTTTTTGGAGCTTCTTTAAGGGCTTTCCCAAAATTACGGGAGTACTGCAAAACAGAGTACAATAGCTCCTTCAAATGAACAACAGCATGGATATTTTCAACATCAAGTGTCATGCAACTGAGTGAATTAGTCACTGTGCAATTCCAGGGAGAAATATTGTGTTGTAGCTGTTCAAGTCCCCATTTCATCAGTGCTACTGAATCTACAATTTGGGCACCAACGTTTCCTTCAGGATCATTCAATTATTTCAGTGCCTTGTCATAAGAGTTTAGAATCATAGACATTGAAGGGCCATCTTGATTTCCAGGACAGTTGAAATGAGCAGCAAACAATTCCATGTCGCTGCCAAATGAGCAGGACATAATTCTTTGTTTTTCAGGATCAGCAAAATTATTCCATCTTTGTATGCAGCAATAGTGTTGATGGAAAGTACTTCTTTTGACAGCATTTCTACAATTCGGGATTGGTTTTCCAAACTCAACCAGGGAGACAACATCAAAATCCCCTTAGTATGTGCAACAAATAATTTGGTCCCATTAACACAGATGGAGTTCACCACAATCCAGTCGATTTCTCAGCAAAAGTTCTTCTTTACCTCATACTCCAACACCATCAGGCTCTAAACTAATACTGTATTTACTTGTTTGAGTGCCACCCCAATTGAGCGCTGCCCCAAACAAGTGCCGCATTTTGAGATCAATTTTTTTAAAGAGTGCCGCCCCAGAATGAGCACCACACTAATCATTTTCCTGGGATTGCCTATTTCAATGTGACAATTGAAATATTCTATAGGATATTCTATGGCATATTCTAAACGATTTTGGAACACATTCTATGGGATGTTCTATGGGATATTCTATGGAACATTCAATAGAATATTCAACTAAATTCTATAGAATATTTTATAGCATATTCTAAGCGATTTTGGAACATATTCTATGGGATATTCTATGGAACATCCAATAGAATATTCAGCTGAATTCTATAGAATATTCTATAGACGTCTGTTGAATATTCTATAGCATATTCTAAACGATTTTGGAACATATTCTATGGGATATTCTATGGAACATCCAATAGAATATGCAACAGAATTCTATAGAAGATTCTATAGACGTCTGTTGGATATTCTATAGCATATTCTAAACGATTTTGGTGCACATTCTATGGAATATTCAATTGAAGAAAACACAATTACTGTTGTATTAAAAAGTAGTTTAATAACTAATAGTTAGTGGAACAGCTAGTTAAACAATCAGAATTATGTGTTTATAGCTATCATTCAACTAGGAAATGGGTATTTAAAAGATAGTCAATGTAAGACTTTTATACAACTGGCCCAAGCAAGTTGGCAACTCGCAAGTTGGCAACAATTATAATAAATTTATTATGTGGAGAATATCATGTATATAAACTTTGCAAAGATTTCGGTCTGCCTGGATTTTCATATTAAGTACGAACAGATGTAAATATCCAGGATTGGATCAAAAGTGCTGCCAACAGAACCAATTTGGCATTGCTCACAAACCAAAGTAACTATGCAAGAATTAAAATAATAAACCTTGAACTAGTCAAAACTGTTGTAGAATAACTCTTTTTAGTGAATATTTTTATTACAATAAGTGTTAATATTACTGTTCTGTGCAGATGCTTTCTGTTTTGACTTTTCTACTTGTCACAATGTTGTTAATCCTTGTGTTAATCATTTATCTCATCATTGTTAATCCTTGTGGTCATGTGGTTATGTCTTCAAGAAGAACACTGCCCATTTTTCAAGAGCCTTACTGGCTCTTGCAAGTCAGAAACTATATCTGTTTGGCATGGCATTACTAAAAATGAAAATTGAGTAAATTTTACCCATTAAGTTTCATTGCATCCTATTATTTTACATTTTTACTCTGTCTAACACCAGGGTGACAAGACAACTTTACTCTTCAAGGGGAGAGCAGTTTTGCTCAATGGGTTAACCCTTTAATATGCAATGCACCCCCATATGCCCCACTTTAGTATTTACTCTGTATTGAATAACGTACACCAGATGATTTTACTTGTCAAGGAAAGGGGCTTGGACGTTAATGGGTTAATCAGGCCATCTGCATGCCTAACTAACCATTTAAATAAAATAAAATTTACTTTTAATTAAAAGTTTAACTCAATTAAAGTCATGTATATCAGTTACAGAAGCACGGCCCTGTTTAGGGGTGTTTACACTTTAGAAGATCCAGACTGATTTGTCTGGCTTGGGGACCACAATTAGCTGGGCCAGGATGTCATTTTCCTCATATAAAGCACTAATTAACCCATTAAGCTGCAGAGCCTCCCCATTGATGAGTAAAATCGCCCAGAGATAGACAAGTAAAAAAATAGGGCACACTGGGGCACATTGTGGCCCAATGGGTTAACTAGAGACATTGTCAGATTTTTTGGTTAATTTAACCCATTATTAGCTGTGGCACATTGTGGCCCAATGGGTTAATGAAAACTGTAGCGTACACCCCGCCAATAGAAAACATATTATATGTTGTTGTAAATATACTGTTAAATGTTCAATGTTACTTGGCAAAGTTAAATAAATAAATAAATATCCAGCTGTTGAGAACAATATTTGGGGCCGGGCTATAACCCAGCTGCAATATTTAATACAAAAATATATAAAGGCTTTATCTCAATCGGCACTAGTGCATCTTGAAGCTTTACAGATATATTCTATACATGTATACAACTAAATTAAGCTCATTCACCCATTAAAGAGAATTAAATAGCTAATTGCAAGATGAAGTAAAATTGTCTGGCATTGGACAGACTAGTAATGCAATAGTAGATTAGTAGGGTGCATTTTGGGCACATGCATTGCAGCTTAATGGGTTATTGAAGATCAATACACTGAAAATATCACATTAAATGCTGTAATTATTCTGTAATTCCAATCCTTATTGAAGTGTTAAAATGTTATTAACATATATATCTTTGATATGTTAATTTAATTATTATATTATTTCATATACTTTGACAAAGGTCTATGCATCTACCAAAGTGCCAAATACAAATATTGCTAAATTGTTACCATAGTGGGTAATTTAGTATAGAATTCACAATAATGGATTAGAATTTATATTTTATTTATTCTTCCCTTGCTAGAAATCGAAATTTCGTATGTTTTTTTATGCAAATCGACGCGGCAAATTCAAACATTCAACGGAATTTAAGACACATGGCCCAAGTATAAACAATCATATTCACTACATTATTTCGGAATTAAAGTGCTTAAATAGCATCAAACATGAAACTGTTCTTACCTGTGAGATTTGAATAACATTTTGAGAACTTTCCAATACCTTTTCCATCGTTTGGGTTAAAAATATAAGGGAAAATTTCCCTTGAAATCCACATGTAAGAGTATTTTGAAATTTCAATTTTAAAACGACGCTATCACAGAGACGCTATCCCATGAAGCTTCGCGCCCTTGCACGTAAATTAGGCACCAGGCTTCTAGTCAATGCGCGAACTATTGCTTCTAAAGAAAATCATATCTAATTATCTTTATATATATTAAGACTAATATTATATAAGAAAATATTAAAACATCTTATTTAAAGAATCTTAAGTTAATCAGCTAAGTTATTATTAGAAAATATTTTTTGTTTCAAGAACAAATTGTCTTGAAAGAAATATTTTTCTAAAATCAATCATGATCTTTTCTCTTCATGTAAATTTTTGGGACACAATAATATTGTAATAAAGTATAAATAATAAACTAGGCTTAAGTCAATAGGTTTATAACATTCTATGATATACTCTATAGAATATCCTATACTATTTCATTATAGAAAATATTCTATAGAATATGCTATTGGATGTTTCATTTGAATGTGCAATAGAATATTCTATAGGATCTGGAAGTTCTATAGAATATGGCAATAGAATATTCTATAGGATCGCAAGTTCTATAGAATATTCTATAGGATATAGAATATTCTATACCATATTCTATAGGATTCTATAGAACATTTTCGTTAAGCCTAAAAGCGTTTAACTAGAAATAGTATTTCGAAAGTTATTAAGCACAAAAGATGAATTGCGTTTATTTTGATACACCCTGTATAAGTAATGGTATATATAATATAGTTTGGTACCCCATATTAACCCATTAAAGAGCAAGACTCTTCCCTTGACGAGTAAAACCATCTGGCTTTAGACGGAGTAAAAGAATAAATTGGGTGCATTGCTGCTTAATGGGTTAATATACATGTTTGTCAGTATGATTTCAGTTTTGTCACCTTTAATTTACAGCTTAAAATTACTTGCATATCAGGGAATATTAGATTTATAGGAGAAATATCCACATGAAGGTGGTGACCCCAAAATATATATTATTTAGTATAAATGACCAGAGTTATAAGGGAAATACCACTCAAATGTGGTGAGTCCATGATATAACTCTTCCTGGGGAGATACCACTTGAATGTGGTGACCCCAAAATATAATTTCATATCATTCTTTTACTATAAGTCATATTATTTAGTATAAATGACCAGAGTTATAGGGGAAATACCACTCAAATGCATATGTGGTGAGTCCATGATATAACTCTTCCTGGGGAGATATACCCACTTGAATGTGGTGACCCCAAAATATACTTTCATATCTTTCTTTTACTATAAGTCATATTATTTAGTATAAATGACCAGAGTTATAAGGGAAATACCACTCAAATGTGGTGAGTCCATGATATAACTCTTCCTGGGGAGATACCCACTTGAATGTGGTGACCCCAAAATATAATTTCATATCTTTCTTTTACTAGCTATAATTAAGTCATATTATTTAGTATAAATAACCAGAGTTATAGGGGAAATACCACCCAAATGGGGTGAGTCCATGATATAACTCTTCCTATAGGGAGATAACCTCTTGAATGTGGTGACCCCAAAATATAATTTCATATCTTTCTTTTACTATAAGTCATATTATTTATTATAAATGACTAGAGTTATAGGGGAAATATCCACTCAAATGTAGTGACTCATGATATAACTTTTCCTGGGTGAACATAATTTCCATGTTATAATTTTACTATTTCTATGACTATGTTAAATAGACTTATACAGAAAATTGCACCAGTCTTCACCTCACCGCCATCACCGGTGCAGAAAGTTTGTCTCGCATTTACATATTCGTCATTTAGTCTATGGCTTATTGGTGAGACAGGTAACCAGCAAATACTAATAGCATGACCAATCTTTTTTCCTAGCTACGCTACCGTTCCCCATAGCATACTTCCATACATAAGCTAATAACCTTTAGTGAGTTTCTTGAACCTGTTTGTGGATCCTGTTCTGTTCCCACCTCTCCCTCTACACGCTGTCCACAAAAAGGAACGTTACCCATTAACAAAAATAACAACAAATTAATTGTGTATTCTATTCAAAACAGCAAATAATTTGAAAAGAATACACAATTAAATTTTTTGGGTCACCCCGTATATAAAAGTGTTGATCAGAGAGGGTATATGGCTTCTAATACATAATGTATTTTTGATTTTCAGTTTTGCAAAGGAAACTGACGATGAAGAAACATTGAGTGTCATAGAATTCGATGTGCATAATAGTCCTGATTCTACCACTGTTGTTCAAGAAGACATGGATATAAGTTATTCAGAAGATAGTGGAATGATTTATACTCAGCAAAAGCCAGAAAGCTTTGAAGAGAGGACACAAAGACTTAAACAGAAATTGAACACAGCATTCAATTCATTGCATGAATCTGGGAACAATAACAGTATACTTGCTGAGCATTTTATGCAAGATCGTATAATTGTTGTTATTATATATCAATAGTCAAAGTCGCATTTTTCTAGTGTTTTATTGGTTGAGAGCATATCACGTGAGAGTGACGAAATTAGGCTGTCTCCCTCGCAACAGCGCGAGAGGGAGATAATACGTTATCCACCGGCGAATAACAAAAAAAATCACGTGCGCCATCACGTGAAGGTGCGACCTTTGGACATGCCTAGTACATAATTAAAACTTTCGCTTTAAGTAACTGCAGTGTAGCCAGTGTTTAATATTTAACAAATATAAAACATTTTCCGTGTTGATATACAGTTATATCAACACAAGTGGAAATTGGGAAAACGAGAAATTGTGTGGAAACACGACGCCCGAAGGGTGGAGTGTTTTCACACAATTTCGAGTTTTCCCAACTTCCACGAGTGTTGATATAACTATATATCAATACGGAAAAAATGTTTTATATTTGTTTTATAATATAGCAATGTCAAAAGCCCGAAGAATAAGAACAATTTCCGTGTTACAAGCGGCGGAAAATTTCCCGTGTTGACATGGAGTTATATCAACACGGCTCTTAACCAATCAGCGTTCAGAATTTACAAATGCTATATTATAAAACGTTTTAACAATAAAATATTTCATGTATTTACGTTCATTTGTTCTTTAATTTGTTGTTTCTTTGACTATTGATATATAATAAAACACTTATTTACTGAGACCTCGGGAAAGCAGTGTGTTTTGTGGACCCTCGATGTTTCCCTC
>CACRXK020009054.1:0-19780 GCA_902702795.2 Paramuricea clavata
TTTTTATATATATATATATATATATATATATATATATATATATATATATATATATATATATATATATATATATATATATATATATATATATATATATATATATATATATACATAATTCCACCAAGCTTGACCAACACATTGACACTGAACTGCTCTCCAGTTGGTTGTATTTTCTGTGATTCGACCACTTCTTGTTGTTGTATAAACAAAGTACTGGCTTCAATAGCATCATTTGCAATTGATAATTTGGATAGTTTTGTTTACTTCTATTATTAATATCTTTATTTTTTCAAGTAAACATGCATGCATGCATGGATTTTTGTTTGGTGTCCCAATCGTGGACATACAAAAAAATTGGCGGCCCATCGAAACTGCCCAAAGATTTTCCATGGCCCATCCCAGATCACTCCAGCCCACCCTATAGCAGTTATTTTATGACCAGTCCCTTAGTTTTAACGAAGCGAAAATGAGCTGCTTAGCAGATTGCTAGTCATCCACCATTAAAAGACGAGTCGCCAAGCGCCCTGGTCCGCATGCGAATTCCTGCCATATCATGCTTGCGTGCTTGTCAATTACGGGTATCGTAAGTAAAAAGTTTCTTTCAGATTTCGCTTAAAACCAGGCAAAATTGTATAATTCGATCTGGGATAATATTCGGGTATAACATCTGCCTAGACAAACGAAGTTGGAAATTAAGTTCAAACTCAGCTGAAACAGTATTATACTGTAGATAGATTATATAGTAATAGTAAACAAACATATATTATATATAGTGCCAAATAATGTGTGTAGAAACTGACTTTCGAGTTATTGAAATGGTTTAAAATGCCCCAATATCATCCATCTACACAGCATTGAAATTTATAATTAATATTTCATATATGGGCTCTCTTTCCAAGCGTTTACTCAGTTACACGTTATGTAGTTCAAGCCACTGCTGGCTTTTTACAAAAGGAACCATAAAATTAGGTTAGTATGAAAACGCATTCCCAAATATACATGCAATGAGTTACTAAAATTGATTCTGCTTGCAAGAACTTTGAACTTTGAGCCGATTCGAAGATCAAATTCTCAGTGGAATATACAACTCTTTTGGATTACGTACAGAAAATATATCGTTCTAGGCAGATGTTATACCCGAATATTATCCCAGATCGAATTATACAATTTTGCCTGGTTTTAAGCGAAATCTGAAAGAAACTTTTTACTTACGATACCCGTAATTTACAAGCGCGCAAGCATGATATCGCAGGAAATCGCATACGGACCAGGGCGCTTGGCGACTCGTCTTTTAATGGTGGATCACTAGCAATCTGCTAAGCAGCTCATTTTCGCTTCGTTAAAACTAAGGAACTGGTCATAAAATAACTGCTATAGGGTGGGCTGGAGTGATCTGGGATGGGCCATGGAAAATCTTTGGGCAGTTTCGATGGGCCGCCAATTTTTTTGTATGTCCACGATTGGGACACCAAACAAAAATCCATGCATGCATGCATGCATGTTTACTTGAAAAAATAAAGATATTAATAATAAAAGTAAACAAAACTATCCAAATTATCAATTGCAAATGATGCTATTGAAGCCAGTACTTTGTTTATCCAACAACAAGAAGTGGTCGAATCACAGAAAATACAACCAACTGGAGAGCAGTTCAGTGTCAATGTGTTGGTCAAGCTTGGTGGAATTATGTATGTCAATACAGTGGCGTGTATATTTTACAACGATTGGTTACATGTTTTGATGCCATCAAAGATACGCTTTGCCAATACAAAGTTGATCTTTGATATTTTAGTACAAATGATAGCTGTGGGTCTGTGACCTTTGGACCGCACGCAAAATAGTCAAATCGATTGTCATATAAATTAGACTAAATTTGTTAGATAAATTAAAGTGGAGAGCATTGCCCATTAACTTAATTTTTTAATAGATATAAATTAGCTTAATCATACGGGAAGGAGTGCAATTAATGATTAACACTACGAGGTATATTTGAAAAATGTGCCAAACGAGTGAAAAATGTCTGAAAAATGTGCCGTAGACATGCAGTCGGACTCCTCATTGATGGTCGGACGCATCATTGACCCACGCCATTAAACAAAACATTCTTCTTATTAGATGCGCCTTCCCAGTGTGTCTTCAGCACGCAAATGGTGATTTCAAAATATTGTATTGTTTGGTTGAGATGTAAAAATCTGAGCAGGACACATGCATTGTGGCTTCATAATCTTGTGTGGTGATGACATCTGACATATATATTATATTAAGTTATATTCGCCATTCCTACTTGCTTTTCTTTGCTTCTGTAACTCTTTGTAAGTTTTATTGTTTTCGATTTTTAAGCGCCTATATGCCTTTCAAACATCATGGATATGATGTATCAAAACATCTACATTTATTCTCAATTGATTAATAATAAATAGATTGATAGATTAAAATCTCATAGTGGTCAAGGTAGCTACGAGGCATACAGTGACTTAGCATTAATAGATTAAATTGTCATAGTGTTAAAGATAGCTCTATGTTTTAGTGGATACCCAGTCATGTAGTTATTTTCAGAACGAGGCATACTGTTAGATTAGCATTAGATCAAATTCTCATGCCATAGGTAGCTCTATATTTTAGTGGATACGCGGATACGTGGATACGCAGTGAAGCAGTTATTTTGAGATTAAGTCGCTGGGAGAAAAAAATTATATTATAAAGCATACTGAGCATAATATTAAACATTTCTAATGAACATTTAATTAACATTTAATTAATATTTTATTAATATATTATTAACATTTTATTATTATTATTATTATTATTATTTTATTTTATTTTATTTTATTAAACTAGTATATAGGCCTACGTATCCAGTGAAATATTCGCTGGGCTACATGATATGATATTACTAGTAGACGGGTATTCTGCAATACTTCTATTTGTGGAAAGTGGTCTTGATGGTCGTTTTGAATCTTCCAGTATTTTGTTGCACGCTAGTTATCTTATCCTGATTTTCTTCCATTAGCATGATATTGAGTATTTTCGGAACCAGAATTAAAAACAAGTTTGTAGATTTGCTATAGCATCTTTCTACACGTGGTCAATGAAGAGATCCATCGATAACGCGCGGAGGCCAGGACGCGGATCAATGATACGTCCGACTATGATTGAGGAGTCCGACTGTCTACGGAAAAAAAATTTGCGCCACCACAGGCTCTTTTTGCCATACTATGATTTTTAAGCTCATTCTTGTGCAAACATTTAGTTAAATTCGTTTACGTTTGTTATTTATACAACATAAATTTGGCCGCCATATTGGATTCTTAGTTGTTTTGATTTTCTGCCCCTCCCAGCCATCACGAAATTCGTTAATTGCACTCCTGGAGGGTGCAATAAAGATGGTAATAGAACGAATAGGCGTGCTATTAATGCCATAATAATATACATAAAGATATAACTCGACTGTGATTGGTTGATTTCTGTGCAGTTAATCCCAAACAGCAGTGCAATTTTTTGTAATCATAGTGCAATTTTCTGTAATCACAGTGCAATTTTTTGTAATCACAGACCAATTTTTTGTAATCACAGTGCAAAAATCTGTAACAATCTGATATGATTGGTGGAAAAACATTGTGATGACTAAGTCAACCAATCAGTTTAAAGCAATTTAGTTTAAAGAAGTTACGGTCACCGATTGCTTCAAAACAAAACAAGCATGGCGCCGCGCTACATAAAGTAAAAGTTGCTTTCGCGTGGTAAATATGGCTTTTATCTTTATTTTTAAATGGAAAAGCATTCGTCGTAAGACAAGACTAACAAAAATTACATAGTAAAGTGGAATTTTCAAGCTGTTAGCGTTGTACAATGTGATATAACAAAGCCAGGAAAACTTTGCCAGTGGAATGTTCGCTATAAACGCGTAAGTTAAAACTACAATTGTCTCGAACATTTTTATGTAAATTATTAATAAGTAATAGCATGGTTTCTCGTAAAATTTGGACAAACATGGACTCGTGAGTTTTTCAAAGACCTCAAATAGCACTCGTCCTTCGGACTCGTTCTATTTTGATGCCTTTGAAAAACTCACTCGTGCATGTTATATCCAAATTTCACTCGAAACCATGCTATTACCCATACTAATCATACGAGTGATTTGGAAATCAACCGAGCTTGAATCCTGAAGGCTCATTGGCTAGTTGTAAATGCTAGACTGATTTTCATTGGCTGTAGACAAGGGTGTGATTACAGCTCAGAAACGGTTCGATTAATGTTCAAATCGCGCTCCTGTAAACCAATGATATTGCAATATTTGCCACTGATTACAGAAGATAAATAATTAAAATAATAATTACACTCCTCTTAATCAATCAGATTGCAGTAATTTTGTCATGTATACAAAAAAGGATATAATTATATTCGCTATCACAGTACGGTAAGTAGAATAATTTCTTTGTTACATTGTTTACACACTGCAAACACTGTTCACTAGTCATTACGCTAATAACGCTAACGCTATGGCACAATACTCTAGTGCATTTAAAATAAAAAATACGTCGCGTAGTACAGGTATGTGCATAAAGAGCATGTACGTTTGGTTAGTTGGTTTAAAAGTAAAAAAATTCGCTATTCCTTTATTCGAAGCAGTTATGTGACGTTAACATAATAATTTTGAGTTTTTTTTTACCTCGACATTTTCCCCTCAAACTCGACATTTTCCCTGTCATTCGACATTTTACCCTCCCCCTCGATATTTTCCCTCGCGCACCATCGACACTTTCCCGTCGCCATCGACATTTTACCCTCATCATCGAGAACTGATCCTCGAAAGTCGACATTCGACCAATAGATAAACTCTCAGCTACATGTTATGGTTTAACTGCAATTTTTTGCGATGCACTACGCATCATTTGTATGCGCAGTGGAAACACCGAATTCGCTTTTGGAAGTCACATTATATAACTATGATAATTTCGGTCAGACAAATTTTTTTCGGTGTGCTTCGGTGTAGAAGGTTGAATTCGAATTTGTCCTACATTTCAAAATATTCTGATGAGGAATGCCCTCAGACTGCACTTCGAACTACATGAAACATTGGCTGCGTTAGCCTGTGTGGGTGTCCACAGCTTAGCAGTTTGAAAATTCCTGGAAGTGGTACTTTTTCGATACTGAAATTATGAAAGGTAATGCACTTTACTAGTAAAGGTACCATGGGGTTACACGTAAATGTAACACGAGGCTCATATGTCAATCTTTACGTTGGGTATCTTATAACGAAGTTATTTTGCAAAAACGAGCGAGGGATCGCAACCACAAATCGGAAACCATGATGATCAAAACGGAAAGATAAATATAATAAATTTAAAAATATTATTTTGAAGCAATGAAGTTGATATTCAACGAAATTCTTGTAGTAAAAAAGTCACCAAATTTGCTTTTCTTGAAAACTTATTTGAGACTTGTAGAATTTGGGGTTCATTTATAATTCATGTCCACTTTACGTGCAATGAAATGCATAAAGAAGATGATCATTTTTTTAAATATTTCCATATTTCTCCGAGCTATCCAAGTTTTAAATTTTCTAATTTTTCAGAAGAATTAAAAGGGAATAAAACGACATATTAAACTTACCTAACTTGGCATTGTACGCAACCCATCCATTACGTCCGCACACCAGTGTTATTGGGTTAAGAGGACCAAGTTGATGAGATTTCAGGTTTTGACCTGGAGTAAGTTTACTGGAAAGATTTGGATTGCAGTTGAGGTTGTTAGTATTTAAGAAGAGGCTGGGTCTTGGAGTAGGCATGATGCCAAGTTCATGGCTGCTGTCTGGGTTGGATGAGACTTGTGATTGAGAAAGAGGGTTTAGGGTTAAGTCATCTGCGTTATTGCTACGAATATGCTTGGGGGTTAGCCTTGCGTTAAAACCAGGTGTGAAAAATGGTGATGCTAAGATATAAGCTTGAGGTTGATGGTTAAGGATTGGGTCCGGATTTTTCCAATGTAGACGTATCGCGGTTTTTCTGAGGAATGCTTTCGCATGTACGCGAAGATCTTTATTTTGCCAAAAATACACCAAGGAATTGATTGTGGAATTGCTAAGCATGAACAAGAAGGCCCATTTTTTATGCATTGCCTCAATGTACTCATCATTTATCTTAAATAATTTAAACGCCATGTGAACGACTGCCACATTACAGATGAGAAAATTTAGTACAACAATGAAACAGGCTTTTGCTAGTTTTAGTTCCTTCTTAAATCGTGCCCTGTTCATTTTTGTTTGATTTTTGAATTCGTGGGAGATGCAGTTACCAGGATAATTCGAATTCTTAAAGCGGGAGCAACAAATGCTTGTATAGACAAACACAGTCATGGCGGCGAGAAGAATTGATGTTCCACCAATAAGGTAACGGCATACGCGAACGAATGGCAAAGTTATAATGGCGAACACAGTTTGTATCCCACAGACAACAACAACATATGTCAAGATTCGTGTTTTGGTTACTTTTGCTCGGTGAAACAGTGGATGCAAAATGCCCATATATCTTTCAAAGTTCAGCATTGATAACGAAGTCATCGAATAGAGGTAAAACAGACATAACAACACAAGCATTACATAGGTTGCGTCACAGCTTGGAGATCCACTAATTTCACTCGATAGATGTGCAATGAACATTGGAAATATGACCACACCATTTGCAAGATCGATGGCTGATTGAACCATAATGGAGAAATAGCTGACCTTTTCGGAGAGGGAACGAATTGTCCAAATTGTTCCTACTGTAACAGTGTTGAGAACAACCGTGAACAAGAACAGACAAATGCAGAAAACTAAAGTAGCGACGTGGATAATTTTCTCTGTGCCTGATGAGAAATCTTTAATCAGCGTTGCTTTGTTAGTTAGAATGTAGCAGGTTAAGAATAATGTTTTGTTTTCGGCTGTGGCGTTCATCTTCGATCTGGCTCGTGTTGGAAGTGTTTGTAACAGATTAGTGAAAAATGCCAAAATAACATGCTTTTATAGACCGTATTCTGCCAAGCCAGGTGCTATAGTTGTGAGCACGTGAAGTAATTTCCCTGCAATGTACACGACCATTAATGACATGATTACTATATTTTTAATTAGAACCCACAGCGATAGAGCCGCCATAAATTTAGGGTGGAGTTTAATATGAATTCCAAAATGAAAATCTAATTTCCACCCGGCATTTTTGAACTAAATATCACTTCCATGTAATTGTCAGATTGAATGAAGCACTCAGATTTCGTCTATATGCTGAATTATGCGTTCCTTATCAAGACAGGGGCACATGCGCGTACAGTATGCGCAGAAAGATTGTGAGAGGGGAACGAAAGTCAACCTGAAAACAATCAGCGAAATATATAGAGCTATTTACGAGTATTTCTTGGATTTTATTCTTTAATAAGAAACGTCAAAAACTCTTCGCTCTATCGCATGCCATTCGATATCTCAAAATTAATAACATGACACAATACATTATACCTAGCGAACAGACCTAGAAAATGACCTGTTTTCTTAAACAGCATCTGCCTGACTAAACGTCCCCCCCACTGCATCGTTCGCCTATGCAGGTGCAAGTTGTTTTTCATGCTTGTAAGCTAAATGAGATCTTGCAATATACATGACCTTTAATGATATTTGTTATTACTTTCCAAGATGGAATTTAACATGGATTTCTGTTCAGACTTTGACTATATTTTAACACGATCTCCTGTTAGTTACTTATAAATAAAACGTCACTCATGTCATGTGCCAAACATAATGTAAAACGATCTGAACTCATTGCTTGAGCTAATTTCGCTTCCGTTCCCCACATGGAGAGTTCAACATAGTAAGCAGTTACTTCTTTTTACGCTAAACTCGACAGGACTTTACACGTCAATTATATAATACAAGAAAAGAACAGAAAAAATAAAACATATTACACATTTAATATACATGCAACAATTCGATGTATAGTTATAGTGATTGATGCACTACTCAATTCGAGGACATAATATAAACACTTACATTTGGTAATAAAGATTTGATTGCATTACTTTTAATTCTATTTATAATGAACCGCAGATCGATGCGACACCTATAAAGCATGTTTTTCACTTTTACATTGTTCGGTTCTTGTTTTTCAGGTTCTTGATTTTAAGAAACTTATTTCTCATGTTCTTGATTTTTAATTTAATAAGAATTGCAGAGTAGTGACATGGACTTTTAGTAGTACAGGGCTTTTAGATATGTATAGTCCGTCTCTGGCAGCAATCTTTAGTGAATACAATCATTAATGCATATTTGTTTTCATATATATCCGCGTAATATTAAAGCCGATATCGCTTTTTCAAGCCATGTGCCGCAATCTTCTGACATATCAAAAGGAACACATCAAACAGTTTTCGAATATGCCAGGGCTAGCGCTAGTTTTAGTAAATATATCAACATTAATATCTGGATAGGAGCAATTCGAACCAAATGGCCTGTGGCCTGTTTCAATGTTTTTCGAAAGCGGGGCATTAAAAGGCGGTGCGGAAAGGCGTGCTTAATTAAGACGTTAATGATGATCGTATAAAAAAGTGTAGATCACTAGAAAGTTCGGGACTTACGGAGTGCGTCCGCATAGAAATGAAAGGGGCGATATAAAATAACGAGTCTTCGGTCTTTGATTTCTGGGTTTACACTGTTAATTTCAAGGAGTTATTTTAACTCCACCATAGGAGTAAAATCTACTTCCAAAATAGAGTTAAAACTACTCCACTTCGGCGCGCATTCTACAATTTACTCCATCAGGAGTCAATTTAACTCCGTTGGAGGAGTAAACTAAACTCGCTTTTAGGAGTAGAAACTATGGAGTAATTTGTACACCTTAATTTTACTCCAGGTGTCGTTTCAACTCCCAAAAAAGAGTAAAATTGTTCTGGATCTGGAGAAAATTATTACAATATATAATTAATGTGCCTGAGAATCCAAGAGTTTTTCTGCTGGAGGCTATACTCTATTCAAGTATTGAATACAGTCAGATGCGAAAAGCACGAAGTTCGAGATATAAAGTCTTTTAATTTTACGTTTTTGGTTACTCGAATGTTGCCAAGTCAGATTGATGCCATTGATGTATTATACCGTATATCGGCTTTCATCGCACGCGGCGATCGAATGTAGCCAGAAATTGTTAGCGTGTCATCTATATTTTTTAATTGCTGTCTAAATCTGTAATTTGAACGTGTGGAATGTTCTGCTGCTGAATTCTGTTGAATATAATTTGCAACAAGTGGAAGGTCCAGATTTTCAACCAATTACCATGCTTAGAATATATCAGGTGGACTTGAATAACTTAGATTCTTGCACTTCACTTGGTGGAATTAATATTAGGATGTTAGGGTTTGTAATCCAAGTGAGAATATATACATTTTAAGACCTATCCAGGAACGACTGGGAAAAATGCAGCACAAGGTCCTCTGGTAGGAATTGAACCCACGGCCCTGCGATTACCTATATATACACCCGATTACCTAAATATACATGAACTTACGGTTACTGCTCAACAGCTGGGCTCTGTAGCTCAGTCGGTTAGAGCGCTGCACCGGAATCGCAGGGCCGTGGGTTCAATTCCTACAAGAGGACCTTATGCTGCATTTTTCGCAGTCGTTCCTGGATAGGTCTTAAAATGTATATATTCTCACTTGGATTACAAACCCTAACATCCTAATATTAGAATATATCACGTGTTGTAGTAATTCGATCTGGTTCACACAAAGACCAAGCGCCAAGTTCAATCCTTTGGGAGCGAACATTCAAAGGGGAATGATATTTATTCAAATTTTCTACTTATAAAGTTCCAAAGACCTAATAAGATACATGGAATTTGTTTTCAAAGGTATGTTTATTGTGTATTTACTTATTTGTGTGCGGAAAGTTACTTGATATACTGTATAGTTATATTTTTAAATCGAAGGCCTGTATTTTAGTCGCTTCGCCGCCAATTTGTCGATCTAGACGTTCAGTTTTAATTTTCGATTAATTTGTATTAGCAGAAGTCCATAAGTCTAATCTACAGTCTCTACTTATATGTGTTGTTAGCCCCGTTTACACGAGCAAATTTTATTTGACAAATTTCATTTCATCAAAAGCATTTGATCAAAAGCTAGCATGCTAGCTTTTGTTCAATATTTGCATTTGTCACAATAAATTTGTCACAAATTTATCATCTACACGAGCAAAATACCTTTGACATATGAAATTTGTCAAATAAAATTTGCTCGTGTAAACGGGGCTTTATTTGTGTGATATACATGTATGTTGTATTTCGTTTTAAATATTTGCTAAGTTGACATGTATACTTTTATATATGTGATCTGTTTGAAATGCAGTCACATTTGACAGCATTGCAATAGCCCATCTAATATTACCCATTGTATGGCATGTGCTTGCTATATATGGTAGCCGTCCTATCGGCTATCAGTCAGCCTAAAACATGTGTAAGGGGCTGCTTATATAGAGGCGAGCCACCCAGGTAATCTGGCTATAGCTCGCTTTCCCTGGATGAATGTCTGTTTACGTGAGTCGAGTTTTAGATGGGCAGGCTTGCCAAAACAAATCACCCAGACTGAGTTATATAGTAGAAGCACATTTCCCGATAAAGTGAACCAACAAGTGATCAATCACTCATACTTTTGCAGACAGTCTCGAAATGTATATAAACTGACAAAAACAATCACAGAGATCTTTTTACACAGGGCCCAGGGGTAATACCGTGCCAAATCGTGGGTGATTGTATATAATTTATATGGAAAATCCTACTTGGCATTAGCAAGATTTTGGGAGAATTGATTTTCCCTTTACCAGAAAAGTTGTATTCATTTGGATAATGTTAGTTCAATTGCATGCTTACATTAAATGAGTGAAAGCCTTTGAATTTTGTATTTCTTGCTTTGTATATGCAAACAACCCAAAATAGCAAATTCATTGTCAATCAATCAATAATTTTTATTTTGTGTGTGTTGGTGTTATGTACTCAAGTGAATATATGATGTTTGTGATGTTACTTTGAGTGTGCATCCACACCGGGCAAGCTGAAAAGTTAGCTTGGCCACAGTGGGAATCCAACCTGTGACCGTGGCCAAGCTAACTTTTCAGCTTGCCCGGTGTGGATGCACACTCACAGTACTTAACATCACAAACATATATTCACCTGAGTACATGACACCAACACACACAAAATAATCATATCATTGGATACCCCTGTACACTGATATCGAAGGAACTTGACTCAGTTCCGAAATATCATCAACTCAAACAGACTTGACCATGTAGCTCAGTTGGCAGAGCATTGGACTAGTATCCCAAAGGTTGCAGGTTTGATTCCCACCGTGGCCAAGCTAACTTTTCAGTTTGCCCGGTGTGGATGCACGCTCAGAGTAACATTCCAAGCATCAATCAATAATTTGCTGCGGTTATATATCAAACTTATATATTTTTTCTTACTAGGGATTGTCACTAATATATGTATTTAACAAAAGCTTCCCAGGTAGCCTGCGTGCAGGCTCAAGGGAACTGATAGTGGGCCTGCAAGCATCACCCCATGTTTTCGATTTTCGCCGGCCGAACCGCCGGCTAAATTCCCATTGGCTAGCTGAGGCGATCGGTAATTAATTAACCTAGCGTGCAGGCCCAAGGGAACAGTGATTCATCACAAAGGCATAGACAAAGGCTCCCGATAAGCTTAAAATTTGAAAATTGATCACTTTTTTCGATTACAAATGGACAAGAACAAACTGTTTATTGTTTACTTGAAGGAAGACATGTTTTTGCCGTTATGCCAATGGGGATTGCTTTTCGTGAGGTGTTGGAATAGCAAATTACGACTGGGGTAAACTATAGTAACCTTTACTTGAGTTTCATTAATTTCAAACAGACTTCAGTTGATACGTTATGTGTTCTCACTTCCTCAAGAAAATTATCTTTTGGTTGATGTTGAGATGCAGTTGCATGTAACGACTGTAAGCCTATTCGAAACACTTTTCGATTAACAAGGCTTCGCTGAGAGAGCGAAACAGAAGGCGGTATTAAATTGCCGTTTGAAACGAAACGATCTGGACTCGGAACGCTCTCTTCTTTTGTAGAGTTCTTTACCAAATGAAATAAATTTCGTACTTTCCGCCGCCAACAAGAATTGCACACACGATCTGATAAGTGAGACAATTTATTTATAACAATGCCAATGGCGACAGCGAAGCACACATAATATAAATCCTAATGTGGTCGCCCGACTTCCCTCATGATTTGAAGTTTGAGACTGGTTTTCTGTTGAAATTCGTCCTAATTTGCCTGTTCCGATTTTAGTTGAAAATGAGCACTTGCAAATTTGGCAATTACTGACTGCGTTGCTTGCTTTTTTGGAGTTAAAACGCAGCCATTTACACATTGTTTATTAGTGTTCTGAATAAGCAGAGAAAACCCCGCAACATTTTAATGCGAGTTTGTTTGTTAATATTTGGGTACTTTTTTGACAATTCACGCGCGAATGGGGCGTGTTATGAAAAGGGGCGTTTTACAAAATACCGGGCGATGGTTGCAGGCCCACTATCAGTTCCCTTGGGCCTGCACGCAGGCTACTTCCCAGGAGAAGGCAAGTTGTCTAAACAAGTGGTATTATATGTAATCATTAATGGCATTCAAAGAACTTTGTGGTCTATTTGGAAAATGTTATTCTTTTGCTGGAGAGCATTTTTATGAATCACCAAACCATGCAAGGGATGGAGTTGCCGACTTGTGGTATACAGCTTGTTTTGTACTACATTTTTACTAATGGACTTGCTTGACATGTTTGATTGAGCAGCACTACATACATTATACATGCAGTATATTTTACTTGTAAATATTCTACATTGAACAGAATATTAACCTTTAAAGTGGCAATGTGCTTTACTTTTTATTTTTTCTGTCTATTGTGGTCAGACAATTTTTGCTCATTAAGGAGAGAGTGCTGCCACTTAATGGGTTAAAGCTTTTCTGTAAATGTAAATTTCGAACGATAACTATGTAATAGCCGGTACTGTGCTGGGAATGGAACCTGCTGCCCTGTGATTCTGATCAGCTTTTTAACCGCCAAGGGTCCTGAAGCCCTAAGAGTCTGTCGCCCTGAGTGCAACCAAGAGTTCATGTATATAATACTAGTGTCATCCTGGGCAGTTTATTTAATACACTACCAATGACAACACCATGGTATATATATACAGCAACTTGTGGTTACCTCTTGGCAAAAGGGCTCTTTAGGTCAGAGGGCTGCGGTAGAATTGCAGGGCTGCAGGTTCAATTCATGCTGACAGGCTTGTAACGCTTTTACTCCTTGAAGAGTAAGAACAACTCTACTTAAGGAGGAAAAATTACTCCAAAACATGGAGTAAAAAAAGGAGTAAAATTTAATCCAAAAAAGGAGTCGTTCTGCACCTTTTTTATTTACTCAACTTTTGGAGTCAATTTGACTCCTCGAAATTAACAGTGTATGATTTTAGGGGTTTTAATTCGTTCTTCGGATTTTCAGGGGTTTTTATTTTATTTTTTTTTAATTTTCAGTTTTTGATTTTTGTTTTTTTTATTATCGAGTTCAGTTTGATATTTGGGTTTTTGACTTTCGGGTTTTAAATTTTTCTGTTTTTAATGTTCGGGTTTTAGAAAATCGGGTTTTTTTTTCTGGGTTTTTCATTTTAGTATTGCTGAATATTGGGTTTTTCATTTATCGATCTTAGTTTTTTGGTTAAGAAATATCTTGGAATGCCATGTCAGCCAACGGATACATCAATCTCGTCAAAACATTATGGTCCACACGCTTTCCTTCTATATAGGGGCCAAGAAATGCACTTTTGTATTTCCAAGCATTTACTTTGCCCCCCCCCCCCCTTTTTAGCTATCCGCATTGTCCTAGTATTTTGTGAATTTTGTGTCGCACACTTTGTTTTACGCACGTATACCGTCAGTCTAGGGATCCACACTGTTCTAGTGCTCCACGCTGTTCTATAGTTGCCCGTTATTTTCTTACTATCGCCCCTTTCATTTCTTGTGCGACACGCATTTCTAAGACCCTGCACTTTCTAGTGACCTGTACATTTATATATATATATATATATATATATATATATATATATATATATATATATATATATATATATATATATATATAGCACGATACAAGTCACATCTTACCATATACATCATATACATTGATAAGTACGATACATCATCATATACATTGATAAGTACGATACAAGTCACATCTTACCTATTTACACCAATGTAAAGACGCGTTAAAAGACTACCATCCTTCCTTTATTCGAGACCACCTATCGACCACCCTAAAGCTTGGGAAATCGCGGAAAAAACTGGCTGGGCTTACTTACGTGTTTTGATAGGAAACTGCCAGAACAACTTACGCAATATAGCAACGGAATCAACCAAGCTAAACGAAGACTTTGAGCAGATTTTAGATGAACGGACAATAGGTATGTTACGGGAAGCAATTTTTCAACGATGTTTGCATGAGAAAAATAAAGTATTAGACAGACATAAAAAAAAGCTATCCAGATATACAGATATAAGAAGTAAAGATAAACAATCGAGAAATCGTTGGGTCGTTAACACTTCCAATCGAGTTTTGAATCACAATGACATTACATTACTTAGACGTAGACAGAATTTTGCAATAACCCCCATGCAAAAGCATACCCATGAAAGATATAATTGCTTCTGTGGAACAAGGCATAAATAACCTAACCATTGATGAAAAGAATGACATTCGGGAACGCATTTCTTCTGTAATTAAAAGTGCCAAATGCCCGACCAACCGAAACCTTTCTCGGCAAGAAGAAAAAGCGTTAAAAGATTTTCGAAATGATAAAGAAATAATGATTATAAAAGCGGATAAAGGTAATGCCGTAGTAATTATGAATCGGACAGATTATCAAAACCATGTAGAGGAAATGTTAAAGCATAAAAACACTTATAAGCGTATCACGGACAAAAGACGCAATCCAACATCGAAAACTGAGACAGATCTGCAACAAATTTTATTAAAATTAAATGACACGGGATATATAACAGAAAACGAGTATACCAAGTTAAAACCTTTCGACTCCTACCCTGCGGCTTTTTACTGTTTACCCAAAATACATAAAGTATCTTTGGTTGAGCAAGATGAACATTTCAAAACAGAAGCGGGCACTGACATTCCTTTTAGACCAATTAATAGCTCAATCGGATCTCCTACATATGAAGTATCTAAGTATTTGGCGCGTATATTAAAGCATCTATATAATGAGAACTATACAGTAAAAAATTCGAAGGAATTTGCAACTTTTGTCACCAACCAGAAAATTAATCCGGACGAACAGCTTGTATCGTTTGACGTAACCTCCTTGTTCACGTCAATTCCCGTTGATTTGGCTCTGCAAATTAATCGTAAAAGAAGAGCTTGCAAACACAAATCGTTGGACACAACACACCAATTTAACCGCAGAACAGATTTACAACTTATTAAAGTTCATATTAGACAATAGCTATTTCATGTTTGACGACTGTCACTACCAGCAGATATTTGGATGTTCTATGGGGTCGCCTATATTCCCCTATAGCGGAACTAGTCATGCAGAGAATCGAGAAAGTTGCATTAGAGTCATCGCCCGTTTCGGTACGGTGATGGAAAAGGTATGTGGACGACTCTAATGCCTGCTTAAAACAACCGGATGTTCCGCTATTCCATCAACATCTAAACTCCATTAACCCTCATATCCAGTTTACGATTGAAATGCCTGTTATGAATGGAGACGGAGGTCAAACAATAGCATTTTTAGATACAGAATTACTCAGCACCGCATCTGGTAACATTGCTGTGAAAGTATTTCGAAAAAGTACACACACGGATAAATATTTGACGTTTGATTCTCACAGCCATGTTAATGATAAAAAAGCTGTTATAAAAACGTTGTTAGATCGAGCAAAGACTATTCCATCTAACTCGACTTTACAGGCTGAAGAGACTGAAAATGTTATGCACGCATTAGAATTAAATGGTTATAAGAAAAGATTCATTGAGGAAGTTATAAATGATCGTACACAAGTAAATCGAAACGTGGAAAATGAAATACGAGGTTCGACGTGTCTCCCATACGTCAAAGGTGTCTCTGAAAAAGTAAAAATGTTCTAACAAAGGCTGGAGTTCGGGTAGCATTTAAACCTGTACGTACGTTGGCAAATATATTTCGCATACCAAAGACGAGACCATCAGAGGAGAGAACAAAGGCTATAGTGTACAAATATGAATGTAAATCCTGCTCTTTTTTCTACATCGGTGAATCCAAGAGATGTTGGTGTTCTAAATGGTTGGAGCACAAGCCAGGAGTTCGCAAAAAGATCTTTTCTGCAATTAAAGAACACGCAGAAAGTACCGGACACGATGCCGCAAAGTCAGACGCGGTGATGCTCGAGAAAGGAGTTACAAATTATACACAAAGGATTTTTCTCGAAGCGCTACATTCAGTGATAAACAAAGACACGGTCAATGAACATGCTGAATTTCCATCCTGCTATTTACCGTTGATTAATTCAATCAAACAGAACAGTAGACATTATAAAAACAATTCAATCTGACTTTAATAGCCACATTGCTCAGAAGAAGGCTAGCAGTTTGCAGCCGAAAATTTAGCAAAATTTTTAAAAAACTTTTTAACATTAGAATGTTTTTAATTAGATCAGTTACAAAATTCAAAGTTACTATATATATGTATATATATATATATATATATGTATATATATATATATATATATATATATATATATATATATATATATATATATATATATATATATATATATATATATATATATATATGTATATATATAGCTTAAGATTTTGGTTTACGAAACACAAACAGTGCTCAATACCATATATAGATAGAGCGTAATATAGTTTTTCGTTTTACCTCAAAAAACCACAACAGTCTGTTTCATCCGTATAGGAAAAACCACAACAGTCTGTTTCATCCGTATATATATATATATATATACATATATATATATATATATATATATATATATATATATATATATATATATATATATATATATATATATATATATATATATATATATATATATGTTCATCACCAATGTTTTAGTTCATCACCAATGTTTAAGCCAGCCACCATACCCGGGTTTCGGAGACCATTGGAAAAGTCAATATTTTGGGTTCGACTTGTCAGTCCTAACCGACTATTAATTATGATGAAATAATTAAAAAATTGCGCTAGGCCCGACATAGCCGAAAACAATTCATTAATGAGTACGGCTTTGAATATATGTCGTAAGTTAGACAATTTAGAAAGTGGATAATTTTGAAACGGCTCTCATTGACCATTTTATAAATCCGTTCATTTCATGAAATGATAAATATAGATTCTTTGGGTATTTATAGTGTAATATACACAAAACATTTTGTAAAAAGATGTTTCATCAATGGACCAAATATCACAAAATGTATAGTCAATTCCAAGTCCTTTACATTGCTGCTGAAAGTATCATTTTTCGGAACCAACATCTATCACGCATGCTTAATTCATACATATTTGTACCTAATATGTATATTGTTGTTCTAAAAAAAGTAAAATAACAGTATGCAACTTAGGTAAATGCATGAATTAAGTATGTGTATAGGCATTGGTGTAAAAATAAAAGATCAAGCGGCTATTTAAAGGACGTGAAATTGAGTAAATGTTTTGATATTTGGATGATTGATAACGAATATAATAAGTTTCTCTCCCATTAACTCAAAATGCGTTTTAAGCTTTTAAATTTCGCGCGCAAGCTATTTTTAATGTTACTAAAAAATACACTCCACTGCTATGGAAAATATAAGATATCTACGAAAATTTTTTGTTTGTTCTATATTATATGTACCCATGCAAACAATCTAGCCTATATTTATAAAAAAAATAATAAAGTGAACGGATTTGCGAAATTGAGAGCCGTTTCAAAACTGTCTGCTTTTTGTTGCATGCCATATATGGCATGCAACTTTCATATAGCTCTAAATTTCGTGTCGTGAGCGGTGAGCGTACCAGTCACGTGGCAGATTCGTAAAAGACGACAAATACCGCGTTTTCCGACGAGCATTTTCGTCCCGGGTTTTTGTCGAGGAAACGCAAAGAAATATTGATTTAATATTCGCTGAAAATTTATATAATTGAGAGCCTTAGAAGGATAGATCGAGGTAGGTAAAGCTTTGCTGTTTTTAACTTACCTTATATTCTGTTATTTGTTGTGATTTTGGAGCTTTTGTGCTCGCACTGATTATTTATCAATTATCAGGCGTTTATGTACCGATCAATTCGAAACTTCATCATCCCCCCCCGGGCATACCCCGGGAATTTGACTTCAAGTCTTCTCAAGGGAGTAGGGAATTTGACGTTCTAGGCAGTGCTTCCACTTACAAGGAATTTTCCTTGCAGCAAGGAAATATTGGTCCTTGCAAGGAATTTACAAGGAAATACTAAAATTTACAAGGAAATGGCAAGGAAAAATCCAGATATTAAAGGAAATTGCAAGGACTTTTGTAACTTATACCAGTTACAAGTCTTAAACCAGTAAAAATCAACTTATAAATAGTATAGGTCTAACAAAAGAGGTAGAGAAGAATCTGAAAATGCCATTTCCGGCGATCTAGGGACTATAAATTTCAAAATTTGCCGTTCAGCGCCTTCTGCCATTCAACCCCTCCACCATTATCAAGCACCTTAATACGCCCCTGGATATGAACATAAACATATATATGGAGCAGGGAACTCTTGAAAGCTTGCCCAAATTTTCAGGCAATGTAATGATGCTCGATTTCTCGAAGGGTCTGTGATACATTTGCCTCAAATTTGCCTGAATTTTCTTGATTTTTCCCACCGTTTTGGTGACAAGGAATTTTGTGTGAAAAAAGGAATTTTGGAGATTGTAAAAGGATTTTTGAACAAACGGTTGTGGAAGCACTGGTTCTAGGTCTTGCAGGTGGTGGGGAATTTGATAACGGGGTGGGAAATTTGAACCGGAAGTCTTAAAATTTTGTCCATTTTCGCGTGCTTCCTGCATCCACAGAAAATACTTCGCACTGGCGGCAAATACAATTTTCTCAGATTTCGAGGGAAACAGCCTAAATTTTGTGAAAAACTGGCTGAAAGAAATGGGCATGGAAAATCTATGTGCTTCATTTGAAGGTATGTACTACATAATTGTGTAAAACTGTTAAATTTCCACAAGGTATCCAAACTTTTTAATATTATCACTAGTAAATGAGTACCGTTATTAATACACTATTTGAGGTAGTGAATACAGAATAGTTGTGTAATACAGTCCAGGATTATATTGTTCTGTTACGGTCACAAGAGTAATAGGGTTGTAATATTTGGGTTAAAATCTGTAATATTGCTAAAATATGTTTTTGTGCACAACATGATTATACAGTCCTCTGGTGGTTATGGTGCACATTGAACTCAGGTGTTATAGTTATCTGTTCACGCTACTCTGCATGCAGACTCCACACCAGGCAAGCTGAAAACCAGCTTGACCGCGGTGGAATTCGAACCCACGATCTTTGGTATGCTAGCCCGGTGTGGAGTCTGCACTCAGAGTAGCATGACCAAATAATTACTGTTGAGCCCCTGTTTAAAATATATATGGATTGTGTGCTTGCTTTAAATTATGCATTGTATTTGGTCATATTCACATTAATGCACTCGGCGACCATTTCTTGTGGGGTGG
>CACRXK020009055.1:0-19777 GCA_902702795.2 Paramuricea clavata
TTTGTGTCTGGTCGGATTTACTAACGCATTGCGCTGCAAGATATTTTTTTCCTGTTTTCGGTTTAATGGTGTTGCAAACACTACAAAACAGTAATCACTATGAAACAGCTTCGCATTGTCGATTTTTTTTCTTATTTCTGCTAGGAATGTTTGAAGGGTAATGTCTGACAATGTCCCAATAGTTTCTTCAGTATTATATTTTCGTAGATAGAGTTTTACAACCGACATGATGACTGACGAGGAATATTTAAAACGGTCTTTGCACAGTTGCAGTTTGCAGTCCGCATTTGCAGGTGTGAAATTTACAACTTTCGAACATCCTGTCTAATAAGCGGTTCTCATTGGCTATCGCTAATTACTCGCATTCTATTATTGGTTAAGCAAAGCAAACGTGTTTTGAAGCAAAATGTAAACAAATATTCTGACACGAAACAGGTCTAACAGGTCAAGCGCTTTATATAAACCCGAGTTTGGTGTGAAGATATAAGAAATATTAAGGTTTATAGGTTAACTATTAATAGAAGATTAAAATGAAAAAGTCAAACTATTATGCGTTGATTCGTGAGAGAGTTATAACTCTTGTTATACACTGTGTATCAATATATAGTTTTAGTTGTCTAGTACGTGTTTCTATTATAAATAAATATGCACGAAAATAAATATTGTAGTTTTTTACCCGGCTTTTACTAGCCTGGTTCCAGAGGTTTATTTTTATTATTTTCATTGCGACGGGAGGCTTTTACATGAATCCGCGAAATTTAAGGTGTTTGCAGTTAGGGCATGGGAACATTTTTAGCTGTCAGCCTGTGTGTCATTAAAGCATTGGAATGTTTTTGAATAACATAGTCAAGGGAATTATTGCAAAAGTTTCCTACTGTATGTACTATTTACAACATGTGCGGCCGTGTTGCATCGGATATACAAACTCGAGCCGAAGGCGAGACATGGCTTAAAAAACGACTCATCTTATGCGTTCATTGGCGAAGTAATTTCAAAAATAAACGTTGTCTAAGCCGAGAAAATCAAAGTTAAAGTTTATGTAAATCAATATGAATTTGTATCACAGATACGACACGCTTATGATTTTTCTTTGTGTATGAAGTTGTAAATTTCAATCTGCTAGTGCGGGGCGGGGCCTGCGGGCTATTATAATACATGGTCTAGACAGCGGCAGGTATTTTCCGCGGGTGGCGGGTAACGGGTAGCGGGTGACGGGTAGCGCATGCGTAGCGGGTGGCGGTGGTTCTCGAACAAATAAACAGTGTAGCGAAGTTTGGCACAAATACCGATATTTCTGGAGATTTTCAACCACAGTGACAGGCAAAGCCAAAGGCACAACTGTATCTGAACATGATTTCCAAGCTGCATTTAGGCGTCTCCAAGAGGTGATTCACACGAAATTTGGTTTCTCTCGTCTTTAACAACATGGCAATAGCCTTTAATATTTGGTTTAAATAATTATGCTCTTAGGTCTGGCTTAGTTCGATATAAATAAACACAAATATAAAACCTCGGGTATTAATTACCTGTTTACGCTGCATGTACAGTGAATATACAGTTCGCTTCGATTGCCGGACACCAATGCTTGCATACAAATTTTATCCCTTTCACAATCTTCGTTTTATTTTATCGTATAGTCGCAATTTTCAAGTATTCGTGGTACTCTGAAACTGTAAAACTCGGTGGCGTGACAAATCTTGTAGAGACTACATCGGACTAGGCGTAGCCCGCGTGCAGGCCCAAGGGAGCAGGCTGAAGGGAACTTGATAGTGGGCCTGCAAGCAAGGCCCGGTATTTTGTACTTTCCGCGTTCGCCCACGAACGCGGCATTCTGATTGGCTGTTTGCTGTTGGATTCTATAATTAGGTCAGTGATTCATCACAAAGGCATAGACAAAGGTATGGGCAAAGGCTCTCGATAAGCTTAAATTCGAAAATTGATCACTCTTTTCGATTACAAATGGAACAAGAACAGACTGTTTATTGTTCACTTGAAGGAAGAGATGTTTTTGCCGTTATGCCAATGAGGATTGCTTGTCGTAAGGTGTTGGAATAGCAACATTTATTACGAATGGGGTATAAAACTATAGTAACCTTTACTTGAGTTTCATTAATTTCAAACAGACTTGATACGTTATATGTTCGTCAAGAAAATTATCTTTTGGTTGATGTTGAGATGCAGTTGCATGTAAGCCTATTCAAAATACTTTGCGATTTACAAGGCTTCGCTGAGAGAGCAAAAGAGAAGACAGTATTAAATTGCCGTTTGAAACGAAACGATCTGGACTCTGAACGCTCTCTTCTTTTGTAGAGTTCTCACCAAATGAAATAACTGAAATAAATTTCGTACTTTCCGCCGCCAACAAGAATTGCACACAAGATCTGATAAGTGAGACAATTTATTTATATTACAGTACGTCTACTGTAAGTGGGGCCGCTTAGAGAACACTAACCAATCGCATTGCAGAACAGAGAGAAAAATCTAATCAAACTAAAGCTCGTCCAATCAAAAGAAAGATTCAGGAAGCCATTAACTGCAATGTTTACTTTTACATGTCTATTTTTACCGTTTGACATTCGTTTATTTGTTCGAATTGTTTTTGCCCTAATGCTGATTGGCTAATGCGCCGTTTGTTGATTTTTTCACTTTCTGTTCTGCAATGTGATTGGTTAGTGTTCTCTAAGTGGCCCCACTTACAGTAGACGCACTGTAACAATGGCGACAGCGAAGCAACATTATAAATGCTGATGTGGTCGCACGACTTCCCTCACGATTTGAAGTTTGAGACTGGTTTTCTGTTGAAATTCGTCTTAATTTGCCTGTTCCGATTTTAGTTGAAAATGAGCATTTGTAAATTTGGCAATTACTGACTGCGTTGCTTGTTTTTTTTGGAGTTTTAACACAGGCATTTACATTGTTTCTATTTTGAATATTAAAGCAGAGAAAACCCCGCAACATTTTAATGCGAGTTTGTTTGTTAATATTTGGGTTGCTGTCATTGGTTCTTTTTTGACAATTGACGCGCGAATGGGGCGTGTTATGAAAAGGGGCGTTTTACAAAATACCGGGCCTTGCTTGCAGGCCCACTATCAGTTCCCTTGGGCCTGCACGCGGGCTAGACTAGGCGTAGAGCTATTAAGTAAACCGGGCCTAAATTAATTTAATAGTTTCATTTAATTGTTTGTCTTGCTTTTATTTGTGTCGATCAGTATAGAATATTGTAAATTAAATATTACTACAATGCAATACGCGTAGTATTTCATCCGACATCTGCACTACATTATAAATACTGAAAACTACGGGCACCTCTATGAAGCAAATTTTTTTTTACTCGAAAATTTTCGGCGACCTACCCCCCCGTCGCCAAAAAAATTTCGGTCAGTGTACCATTTTAGGGGTCAAAAAAATTTTCCGGACATACCAAAAGTCAGATATAAACTAAAATTTCGGTCAGTGTACAATTTTAGGGGTCAAAAAATTTTTCCGGACATATCAAAAGTCGGATATAAACTATAAATTGTCTGAATCTCATGATTTTCGTACAAAAAGCATCGTTGTAAATGTGATTTATCACGTACTATTTTACAACTAAAAGGGCACTTCTGCCCCCCTGCCCCCCCCTAGCAAAAGGCAAGGGGGGCAGCCGCCCCCCCCTGCCCCCCCAGTTCCGGCGTCCCTGAGTCTACCGACTATAAAGTAGATGTTTCTCGTTTTTCCAGGAAACATCACAGCTCACGTCAACATAGCTTTTGAGTTTTGTAACCGGCCCAGCCGAAAGTAGCTAAATCATGCAGTCGGGAAAACCGAAAACTTCTTACTTTGAAAGATTATTTTGCAAAATACACTCGTACACACAAGAATCATAAAAATACATATGTTGAAATTGTTATTGTCAACTGTCAAATTCAGCTATTTTTAGACAATATGGTGTTAGCCAATCAGAATGCAAAATTGACCGGCCCAGCCCAGACCAGGGCTTTCTCGTCTCTCTGCCTCGCCCTCATACGAAAGCCCTGGGAACGAGGTTGCGTAAATTATTCTATGTGTTCAACATGTGAATTACGAGAACTACCGCCACCCGCTACGCACGCACTACCCGCTACCCGTCACCCGCTACCCGCGGAAAATACCTGCCGTCTAGACAGACATATGGTCTAGATTTAACTTGGCTTTTCTAGCTATTACACCCGTTTTCAAAATTACGCGACCTCCCTGAAAAATACTCCTGCTTCAAATGTCAGTTTTATGTCACAAGAACTGCTAAAAATAGCAAACGTAAACAAACTGTCTAAAGACATTTTAAACCGTATTTAATACCAAAACTGAACAAAAATGAGTCAGATAACTTAGATATACAAACTAAAGCACAATGCAAACCATCACAACAGAAATATGTGCCGTGAATGACTTTTAAAGTTTGAAAAATAACAATTTATCCTGGAATATAGCTGTCAGTATAAAACACGCGCGCTAGACTATAACGGTGATGTTATGATTTTGTCGTGCTTAAATTTTACAATAATTCTCACTAAAATATCTTGAAAATCATTGTAAGTCTGTTTATATAAAGCATACAAAGCATATACATCGACAAGGAACCGCAAAACTCAAAATTTGAACTTCGTGATCGAATGACATAAAACTGACATGTCAATTTGACTCTAGCATTTTCGTCTTTGGTCGCGTAATTTTGAAAACGGGTGTAAAGATCAAAAATACAAAATTTTATCACTAAAACTCTGATTTTCGCGTGCTAGCCCCCAAACCTTTTAAACTGGGTAAATTCATATATCGCAATTAGTACAAGCTTTTAAAACGCAAATGGCATACAGTACAATATAACAATAACAAGATAGACTGGGAAATTGGAATTATGAAATGAATTCCTGCATTTTATACATATAAGGCAAACTTCCGGAAGTACGAAATAACAAACGGGACAATGTAACAAAATTAAATTTATAAGAACCTCGTTATATTATAAACAGAGAATATGAAAGCAATCAAAATAGTTTTTGACGGGGAAACGGTTGGCGTTTTGCCAGCGTTTAATGAGGGAGATACTTTGTCAAACCTTCGCGATGAAATTGCAGACGATTTGGGCCTGAAGAGCTTTGTGTACCTGTATGAAGACTTGCCAATTGAATTAAGCAAGGAAAGCATTCTTAAAGTCGAATGCGTTGCAAAACAAGTTAGCGGAGAAAACGAATGCTTATCCATTGAGCTTACTTCTGGCGATCGACCCCCACAAGGCGACCGCGATTCAACGAAATTAAAAACAAATATTGGACAAACAAACATGTTTTTGCGACGTCCAAGTTCTTGGGAAGTACGAGGTATAAAGATTTACACAACTCAAGACATTGAAGTGGCAAAGGGAATGGAGAAACAAAGACGCCTTTTCTGGAATGACACAGCGAAAAAGCTGTGCAAAGAAACGAAAAAGTCTAAACAGGATATTGCACAAATTATTAATGAGGCCTGGAGGAAAGAGCAAACCGGCTTATTGATTGGGGAAAGTAAAGATTTACTAAATGCAGCTGAAGACATGCATGCAAAAGAGAGTAAATTGAAGCCCAGCACTCTTTCAAAAAATGTCCAAAGAATACGAAACAGGCAGAATGAATTAGAAAAAGTCAATGCCAGTATAGTTGAAACTCAGAAAAATAGCCCTGGGCCTGGGGAAGCAAATCTAAAGAGAAAGCGTGAGCTGGAAGAACTACATCGCGCTAAAAAATACTATCTTTCTGACATAAAAAAAGGACAAGACGTCATGCGAAAAAATTTAAAACAAAAAATGTCTGATGTTAAACACCTTACGGAATAAGGTGATGTTCACAAAAAGGCAAGACTTGCGTCCAAATTGACATCGAGATTGACATTGTAATTAATTAAGAATTGTTCCAATCGTTTTCGTTTTATTTCGCTATTATATGACTACCCAAGATTGTGTGAGGAGTGGTGCATGTGACTGAAAATATATATATGTAACTGAAAATATATATATGTGACTGAAAATATATATATATATATATATGCCCCTCAAAGCTTCACTCTTAATTAACGTAATATGACACGAGCAGTTTATAATTGTCTAATTTGGCAATCTTTATTTTGACAATCTTTATTTTGATCCTGTCATCACGTTGGCTTTGAAAGATACGTTACTTTGAACATTGTTACTCGGTGATCCTGTCAGAATGTTGCCTTTGAAAGATACGTTATTTTGAACATTGCTACTCGATGATCCTGTCATAATGTTGCGTTTGAAAGATACTTTACTTTGAACATTGCTATTCGATGATCCTGTCATCATGTTGCCTTTGAAAGATACGTTACTTTGAACATTGCTACTCGATGATTATGTCATCATGTTGCCTTTGAAAGATATGTTACTTTGAACATTGCTACGCGATGATCCTGTCATCGTGTTGCCTTTGAAAGATACGTTACTTTGAACATTGCTATTCGATGATCCTGTCATCGTGTTGCCTTTGAAAGATACGTTACTTTGAACATTGCTACTCGATGATTCTGTCATCATGTTGCCTTTGAAAGATACTTTACTTTGAACATTGCTATTCGATGATCCTGTCATCATGTTGCCTTTGAAAGATACGTTACTTTGAACATTGCTACTCGATGATCCTGACATAATGTTGCCTTTGAAAGATACGTTACTTTGAACATTGCTACTCGATGATCCTGTCATGATGCCTTTGAAAGATACGTTACTTTGAACATTGCTACTCGATGATCCTGTCATAATGTTGCCTTTGAAAGATACTTTACTTTGAACATTGCTATTCGATGATCCTGTCATAATGCTGCCTTTGAAAGATACTTTACTTTAAACATTGCTATTCGATGATCCTGTCATCATGATGCCTTTGAAAGATACTTTACTTTGAACATTGCTATTCGATGATCCTGTCATAATGCTGCCTTTGAAAGATACTTTACTTTAAACATTGCTATTCGATGATCCTGTCATCATGATGCCTTTGAAAGATACGTTACTTTGAACATTGCTACTCGATGATCCTGTCATCACGTTGGCTTTGAAAGATACGTTACTTTGAACATTGTTACTCGGTGATCCTGTCATAATATTGCCTTTGAAAGATACTTTACTTTGAACATTGCTACTCGATGATCCTGTCATCATGTTGCCTTTGAAAGATACGTTACTTTGAACATTGCTACTCGATGATTCTCTCATCACGTTGCCTTTTAATGATACTTTACTTTGAACATTGCTATTCGATGATCCTGTCATCACGTTGCCTTTGAAAGATACTTTACTTTGAACATTGCTATTCGATGATCCTGTCATCATATTGCCTTTGAAAGATACGTTACTTTGAACATTGCTACTCGATGATCCTGACATAATGTTGCCTTTGAAAGATACGTTACTTTGAACATTGCTACTCGATGATCCTGACATAATGTTGCCTTTGAAAGATACGTTACTTTGAACATTGCTACTCGATGATCCTGACATAATGTTGCCTTTGAAAGATACGTTACTTTGAACATTGTTACTCGGTGATCCTGTCATAATGTTGCCTTTGAAAGATACTTTACTTTGAACATTGCTATTTGATGATCCTGTCATCATGTTGCCTTTGAAAGATACGTTACTTTGAACATTGCTACTCGGTGATCCTGTCATAATGTTGCCTTTGAAAGATACTTTACTTTGAACATTGCTATTCGATGATCCTGTCATCACGTTGCCTTTGAAAGATACGTTACTTTGAACATTGCTACTCGATGATTCTCTCATCATGTTGCCTTTGAATGATACTTTACTTTGAACATTGCTATTCGATGATCCTGTCATCATGTTGATTTGAGAAATACGTTACTTTGAACATTGCCACTCGATGATTCTCTCATCATGTTGCCTTTGAATGATACTTTACTTTGAACATTGCTATTCGATGATCCTGTCATCACGTTGGCTTTGAAAGATACGTTACTTTGAACATTGTTACTCGGTGATCCTGTCAGAATGTTGCCTTTGAAAGATACGTTACTTTGAACATTGCTACTCGATGATTATGTCATAATGTTGCCTTTGAAAGATATGTTACTTTGAACATTGCTACGCGATGATCCTGTCATCGTGTTGCCTTTGAAAGATACGTTACTTTGAACATTGCTATTCGATGATCCTGTCATCATGTTGCCTTTGAAAGATACGTTACTTTGAACATTGCTACTCGATGATTCTCTCATCATGTTGCCTTTGAATGATACGTTACTTTGAACATTGCTATTCGATGATCCTGTCATAATGTTGCGTTTGAAAGATACTTTATTTTGAACATTGCTATTCGATGATCCTGTCATCATGATGCCTTTGAAAGATACGTTACTTTGAACATTGCTACTCGATGATCCTGTCATCATGTCTTGTCGTGCTGCCTTTGAAAGATACTTTACTCGGAACATTGTTATTTGATATTCTCGGTATCTCTGCTGCTGTTTGAATATACTTAACTTTGAACATTTAAATTGGTGATCTCGACATCTCTTCGAATCACTGATCTGAAATAAGACTGGATAAAGCATCCTATTGAATTCAGAAATCCGATTTTGAAGCCAGTAATGAGATGAGATTTATAAATCAAATTCATGACCAGTCTAATCGTTTGCTGTTTAAGTTCAGTTAGACTATAAAGCAAATATCATCGCCTATGTGACTTGTGAAATATAGCTTCCAAAACCTTTTCGACGTTTTATACACCACCTAATGAGGCTGATGGCGGCCGTATTTGATGGCTCCATTAGTTATTCACCGGCAAATTTAGGGGAAAAAAGAGGCCACTGATGATAAATTCTTATCTAGGCAATATTTGTCCTTTCCCACTAGTGACTAGAAACGTAAAGGAAGTGTTAAACATGATCACAACACGTACCAGATTAGAGTAACAGTGGGGCCATCCAATATGGCTGCCATTGGCTTCACTTATGCACAGCAGATGCTTTATCCAGTCTTATTTAGTCTTATTTCAGATCAGTGGTTCGAATATACTTAACTTTGAACGTTTAGCTTCACGATCCTGTTGGTGTGGAGTATTAGAGAGTTTATGCTTCGCGTTATACGTTTCAGGTAATAAAGAGCAAGTTAGCTTGCCGTTTTAAAACTGAAATACATAATTATTCTTTCGACACAAGATAGAAAATATGAAACGAAAACGTTCAAAAAAAATTTGGCAAGAAAATTCAAACCTGCCGTTTGAATTGCCGTTCCCGGAAACGTGAAGCTTATTTAGCTATTTAAGTAACTCTTTATTCTTATTCATTTACGTGGGAGAGGCGATGCACTGCATGATTGTGTTTAAGTGTTTTCCACAGTATAAACTGAATTTATCATACGGTACCTCGATCTACTTTCCATTATTCTTGATTGGTTAGTGGAGCAGTGGAGAGGATGGTGCGTTGTAAATATATGTTGTGAATTTCTCTGTGAACTTTTTACTGCATACTGTAGTTCATGTAAAGTAATGTAACATCATTTTGTAAAAATGTTGGGGTTTTTTTTCATAATTTAATCCAAATTTTCACCGTATTTTGCTGAAAATATGGCAATCTCTATTCGAAATTTATATAAAAAATTCGATCAGAACGCAGGAAATCGCATTTCCGAGGTTCTAGATTTCCAAATTTTGCAAAGACATGAGGAATTATGCATCTCTCAGCTAAAACCATGGATCCGGCCCTGTTGTAGAGGCCTAAGAACATATTTATTATCCAAATATGTAGTAGATAAACCATAATAAGTAGACAATAACTGTAAATATAAACATAATTATTTTAACTTATGCTTTTTAGATAACATAGAGATAAACTTTACTTTGTAATCTATAGCAGTTGAAGACATGGGCTAACAGGGCGGGGGGGGAGCCCCCCAGTTTGTTGGGCAAACAGTCGGGCAATATTGGCTTATTATAAAAATAAATGGGACAAATTCTGTGAATTTTGTGGGAAATTCTGTCAATTTTGTAGGAAATATGCTATGTAATAGGAATTTCCACCCCCCCCCCGACAACAGTTTTGGAAAGTTTCTCTGAAAATTTTCTTTTGACAACTCGGACACAATCCAAAAAAATAGGGCAAATCTCTTTCCGCCCCATAATTTTTCAATTCCCGTACGCCCATGGTTGAAGAGCCACTCTGTGGATACACTGTTATTAAATCATTATTATATGGAATTCTTCAGGGGTAAAGTGTTTTGAGTTTGGAATTCTTCAGGGGTGAAGTGTTTTGAGTTTGGAATTCTTCAGGGGTAGAGTGTTTTGAGTTTGGAATTCTTTAGGGGTAAAGTGTTTTGAGCTTGGAATTCTTCAGGGGTAGTGTGTTTTGAGCTTGGAATTCTTCAGGGGTAGGGTGTTTTGAGTTTGGAATTCTTCAGGGGTAAAGGATTTTGAGTTTGGAATTCTTCAGGGGTAGGGTGTTTTGAGTTTGGAATTCTTCAGGGGTAGAGTGTTTTGAGCTTGGAATTCTTCAGGGGTAGAGTGTTTTGAGTTTGGAATTCTTCAGGGGTAAAGGATTTTGAGCTTGGAATTCTTCAGGGGTAAAGTGTTTTGAGTTTGGAATTCTTCAGGGGTAGGGTGTTTTGAGTTTGGAATTCTTCAGGGGTAGGGTGTTTTGAGTTTGGAATTCTTCAGGGGTAAAGGATTTTGAGCTTGGAATTCTTCAGGGGTAGGGTGTTTTGAGTTTGGAATTCTTCAGGGGTAGGGTGTTTTGAGCTTGGAATTCTTCAGGGGTAGTGTGTTTTGAGCTTGGAATTCTTCAGGGGTAGGGTGTTTTGAGTTTGGAATTCTTCAGGGGTAGAGGATTTTGAGTTTGGAATTCTTCAGGGGTAGGGTGTTTTGAGTTTGGAATTCTTCAGGGGTAGGGTGTTTTGAGTTTGGAATTCTTCAGGGGTAGGGTGTTTTGAGTTTGGAATTCTTCAGGGGTAGGGTGTTTTGAGTTTGGAATTCTTCAGGGGTAGGGTGTTTTGAGTTTGGAATTCTTCAGGGGTAGAGTGTTTTGAGTTTGGAATTCTTCAGGGGTAAAGGATTTTGAGCTTGGAATTCTTCAGGGGTAAAGTGTTTTGAGTTTGGAATTCTTCAGGGGTAGGGTGTTTTGAGTTTGGAATTCTTCAGGGGTAGAGTGTTTTGAGTTTGGAATTCTTCAGGGGTAAAGGATTTTTAGCTTGGAATTCTTCAGGGGTAAAGTGTTTTGAGTTTGGAATTCTTCAGGGGTAGAGTGTTTTGAGTTTGGAATTCTTCAGGGGTAAAGGATTTTGAGCTTGGAATTCTTCAGGGGTAAAGTGTTTTGAGTTTGGAATTCTTCAGGGGTAGGGCTTTTGAGTTTGGAATTCTTCAGGGGTAGAGTGTTTTGAGCTTGGAATTCTTCAGGGGTAGGGTGTTTTGAGTTTGGAATTCTTCAGGGGTAGAGTGTTTTGAGCTTGGAATTCTTCAGGGGTAAAGAGGTTTGAGATCAAAATTTTTCAGAGTTTGGAATTCTTCAGGGGTACAGTGTTTTGAGTTTGGAATTCTTCAGGGGTAAATGATTTTGAGTTTGGAATTCTTCAGGGGTAGGGTGTTTTGAGCTTGGAATTCTTCAGGGGTAGAGTGTTTTGAGCTTGGAATTCTTCAGGGGTAAAGAGGTTTGAGATCGAAATTTTTCAGAGTTTGGAATTCTTCAGGGGTAAAGTGTTTTGAGTTTGGAATTCTTCAGGGGTAGAGTGTTTTGAGCTTGGAATTCTTCAGGGGTAAAGGATTTTGAGCTTGGAATTCTTCAGGGGTATAACTATGAAAAACATGTATCCTCGACAGGGGGGGTACGGATATTAAATGGAATAGCCCATTGTTAGTGACGAATGAAATGATACTGCCATATTAAAAGCGAGTATATACGAGGGTATATACGTCTAAAGGTGATACCCCAGGGAAACCTAATAATAAGAGACACCAAATTTCACGTTTGAAGAATTCAACATCAAGTCGAACTTTGTTTCAGAGTCCTAGAACATCACCAAAGGTATAAAAGTACAAAGGTTTTTACAAACATAAAATACAGTACGACTAAAAACATAAAATACAGTACAAAAACATTGTATTTTAAACCCTTTAAGTGGCAATACGCCCTGATGACCCTACTTTAGTATTTTACTCTGTCTAATGCTAGACCATTTTACTCCTCAAGTGGAGAGTGCTGCCACTCAATGGGTCAATGAGACAATGAGATGTTAATGGGGGGGGGGCTAAAAGTTATTATCATAGTAACAATAACATTGTATTTTAATGCTTTTTTGCCTGTGAGAATTTCTGTCCATAGGCGTACGAGGCTGGGGGTTGCAACCCTCCAGTCAGTGTTCAGTTGGGCAGGATTCTGCTTTAAAAATTGGGCAATTGTTTTAAGATTGACTTCAAACAGAATTTCTGCAAGTCTGCATAGGAGTTATGTTCCTTCTATTTTATACCTCTTGTTCATCTATAAATAAACTCATGACAATGTTGGGCAATTTCTGTCCACCCGTATGCCAATGATATTTTGCAATGCTGGGAGTGGCATTTCAGAAAACCTATAGTGCACAAATTTCCTGGAGAAGCATGCCCACAATCCTGGTAAAATCCATGAGTTTCTTTGTTGTTGTCTAATGGTGCTGGCACTGACATTGCCTCTCTCACTTTTGCTGTTTGTTTTGTAGTTTCCTATCACAAAGATTAAACCGACACCTCCAAAGAAATTCCCAGTAAAACTTCATAAATGGACATGCGAGGAAGATAAAGCATTCATTGAATTCATATCTGTTGCAGATAATCATGCGAATGATTGCAATTGAAGAGGTTTACCAATTATGTAATACCTCTAGATTGTTTTAATACATCATTAAGCTCATATACTATTCATGTGTACTGGTGAAATGAATGTAATGCAACATTTTAAAAACTTCTCTTTATTTGTCCACATAATTTTTTTTTAAAACCATTTTAATTAACTTTTAAGTACAGTAATATTATGTTAACATTTTTTCGATTTTAAAATAAATAAATTTTATAAACATCAATTATGTAGTGTGTGATCTTTTTATTAATTTGTGATGAGCAAGAGAAGACTATACACTGAAAATCGTGAATACCATACATACCATAAACCTCCGAATATACCCCCCCCCCCCCCGTGTATAAGCCCCCCTTGTGTAAGCCCATCAAAAATCACTTACGAAAGAATATAAGCCCAGTGCTTATAGTTGGAGGTTTACAGTAGATTGTCAAAAAACTACAGAACTGATAAGATGGTGTCCATGGGATACAATACTTATGGTATAATGGGTCATTCCAGAAAACATCCATACCATCCCCACAGAGGAAATAGGAAGTTAACCCCCCCACCCCCTACGGACGTCCTAATACATTTACTATTATCAGAAACAAATCTTTCTCCGCCCCCCCCCCCCTCCGGACGGCAGAACTTTCCTGCGTGGGGGGAGTATGGATCTTTTCTGGAACGACCCAATCAGGGAAGTGACGTAAACACACGCAGTACAGGAAAACCGGGGTAGGGCCAAGACTGTACCACTACAGGTTCCCCAGCTCTATCCTTACAAAAAAAAGAAATGTCAGTATTACACCAGACACCAATATACAATTTTGCAGCTTCTGCTAAACATTTTGTTTCAATGTTTTTTTAACCCATTGAGTATTTGAGTGTCAGCACTCTCCCCCTGATGAGTAAATAGTCTAGTGTTAGACAGTAAAATAATCTGGCGTTAGGCAGAGTAAAATAATAGACAACTGGTTGATCATTTAAGCATAGAACTGGTTGATCAGTATAAATCCTTGCAATGCATCACACAGTAGTATTAAATACATTTATATATAGTGTCATGATAGTGCTGAATCGCCTCCATTTCATTCTCTACACTGGGTGCTTCTTCCATCATTTGGTGTGTATGAATGTGTGTCAGGGCAAACAGGATTTATTGGTAAATTAAAACAGCTACAATCAGTTGGCTGATGTAATCTGTTGGTGGAAGTGCACTATCCAACTCATCATCTTGACTATTTGGGATGTTGGTGATGTTGAAATGTCAAACTCCCAACAACATAATATTGTTATATTCTTCGTTTATACCTCCTTCCCGTGGATCATTAGGGTCGAAGAACTACATATGAAATAAAAATACGTTTTTAATAATACTGCTGTATTTTTAATACAACATAGGAGGATTTTTCTATTTTTATTTAATATAAAAATCATCTCACCTTAAAAACACAACTAGAATGAATTTGTACCAGTGCAGGACTACCGCAATCAGCAAACAAATTCATCAATTTTTATCCCGTTAACCACAGCTGGACAAAGGACTATTCATCGAACTATCCATAGAACTATAAACATGAACCTCACGACATTCAAGTTCATCACACGGTAATCCTTCCGAAATTAAGATTAAAGGCTGTTTTGACACACAGTGAACACACCTCAGAACACACAGAAGCTCGTGTCCACCCAAAAACGAAGCTTTCTTTCCATGCATAGTGCAAAAATTCACCATTTTACATTTTTTTTCTATAAATCTTTTCTGAATTTCTTGAAACCCCGAGATGTAAACACAGCGAAAGCCGACCGAACAATGACGGCGCAGAGCGAGAAATCGATAATATGTAAAAAACCGCGCCTGACCGCGTTGCATGCCGGTATAGTCCTCACTCCTCCTCTGCATCAGACCTACGTTTCGCCCTTTCCCTCAACCCGCGAATTTTAGGGTGGGCGAAAAGTAGGTCTGTTATCAGGCTAAGGATGATATGGAAGTTAATACAAGTGTTCTTGAGTATTCACACTTGCTGTTTTCTTGCCATGGATTGACGTTTCTAGGGTGGGTGGGTGGGTATGAAAAAGAAACGTCAAATTGACGTTTCTCGTGGCAAGTTGAGTATGGATCACTGAGCTATACTTATATATCTGGAGATCGTGCTCTCGACGAAAGTGTGTGGCCAAAAACATGGCGGATTTGACGTCACAATCGACCTATTTTCATGGGGCTTTCCACTGACCCATGGCTCGAATGTCTGTGGGCGACAAAGTTCAACCCCCCCTGGATTTTACAGTGATCTTGTGTTACGGTGAAGGCTATTTCAGATACGGTAGAGCACCTAGTCCCCAGGCCTTTACCAGCGCGACCGCGAAATTCAATATGGCGCCAAGCTAAGGAGTGGAGTTTAAATGGAGTTTATATTCTATATTTTCTATTGTTGTTTTTTGGTCTTTTTATTCTTTTTGGTTGGTAGAACTTATATTCTGAAATGCCAGGTATCTTATTCTTTATCTGATTAATCTGAAAAAAGATTTTATGACAGAATTTTTCTCAAACATAGTTAAAGTTATAATGTATTAACTATTAAAGTCTTATCTGTACGGATATACTGAGTGAGTGATGGTTGTGACTGGGTTGTTCATTTAACAATGAAATCAATTTAGACTATTTTACTCAAACTGGCAAGCTACGGTTAAATAATTACTTGGCTTGATGAAGATGATATTATTTAAGCAGGATAATACATGCCAATGTGGTCACAGCTAGTGCATTAATTGACAGCATTCTAATAAACTGAGTATTAGCAGTTTTAAAAAGTTAAACTGCCAGACGTATGATATTTTATCATATAATTGATATAAATTATAAAAAATAAAGTGCTATAACTGAATAGTGGAACAATATTGCTTGCATTTTCACCACCACACTCACAATTACCTTAGTAATGTGAGCATGCCATGTTGCAGTGAATAAATTCTGGCAAACATACCAATTAACATGGGCAAATTTGTAAACAACGTACACTGCAACAAATCATGATACAGACAAGCACATCCTGTATATGAGGCTTGCTAAGATGTGTAACAAACATTATTCAACATCACACAATTTAGTTACTGTCACAAAAACACACATAATAGAGTAAAACCTTATATGAATATCATATCTGTAAAGAATTCAGATATTCAAGTACTTCAACAAGACATAAAAGAACACATAGTGGAGGCAAACTTTATGATCAATCTCATGTTTGTCATTAACAGTAGGGTGTAATGGACTAAGGGGTGGACCATTAGAAAAGTGATGGGGGGGGGGGAGGGAAGCAAAAATAAAAATTGAACAGAAAAAAAAACTTGTGCACCAAAAGTTTGAAAAAAAAAATTCGTGCAGAGACTTTTCAATAGGGAAAATTATAAGTTGAGTTGTTGTTATAAGTTTACTATCAGGGGGAGGGGCAGAGGAGGCAATTTGCCCCGAGCCCCCAGTGTAAGGGTGGCCCCCAAATTTGAAAAATAAAAAAAATAATTTGGAACGCTTTTTATATAAGTAATGGTGTGAGAAAAAATTTCCTAAACCTAAATCTTGCAGATATTGGTGCAAAAAAAAGGGTTTTAAGCGTGTTTTAACAAGAATTTGTCAGGGAAAATTTCTTTTGAACCTAATTAACTTAATTGATGTTAGTTAGTTTTTTCAAAAAAAATTTTGAAAAAATAATTGTACAGGTTGGAATATTATGTCCTACACCCCCCCCCCCCCATCACTTTTCTAATGGTCTGTCCCTAAGCCATCCCTTTTAATGTGTTTCTTTAGTTGGGAGAGGAGTTCTGAGGCCCTTCATAATTTTTGAAGATTACATTACATAATACAATATTAATTTTACTCATTGCAAACAGTAAGCTACAAATGAGCCTTGTATTCCATAGACCATGGAATGCAAAGTATTTAACTATTTCTGGGTAAAGTTCAGTGATTTAGAGTATTTATATAGATATTGTTTTTAAGAAGTTAAAACTGATCACATCATCAATCTATTTTTTGGGTCAAGGATATACCCTGCAAAAATAGGACTTTCCATTTATTTCACAACTTGAAATTCACACTCTATTAGATACTAGGGGCATATGGGGTACTCATTTCCCAGAGCCTTAATTATGGATAGGATGAAGTCTAGTGCACCCCGTCAAGGGCCCCCTTGCCGTACTGTTCAGAGTGTAGGCAGGGAGTCGGCTTTTAAGCTAAAAAATTTTTTAAAAATATTAATTAATTAAATAAATAATTAAATATTAATTAATAATTATTAATTATTATTTACTATTAATTTGTTTATAAATTATTATTAATTAATTAATTAATTATTAATTTAATTTATTAATTAAATTAATTATTTAAATTAAAATTTCCAAACACTGCATAAAGGTTAGCCCAGGGACCTTCCATGACAAGGCACACCCCCTGGGCCCCTGGCTCTTGCCGGGCACAGCCCTCAAGAGTTGTGCCACTGAGGAGTGAACCTCTGACCATATTCCAGCCAGCTTGCTGTACTACTGTCTATTTACTTGAGCATAAAATATCATTGTAGAAGAGCTAATTCAATCATAAAATGTTGAGTTCATAAACCATGATATGCAGGGCAAAGGTACAGAAACGTCTAGTGGCAAGGGTCGACCAGAGGGTGGGTACAATTGCATCTGACTGATTTCTCAATGAGTATGGAATACTCGGGATTACCAAGTTAATTGGTCTTTTGGAATTTTGTGTGTATTATGTCTATAATGCCAATGGAGAAAGTGCATTACCACTTGCAATCTAGCTACAGCATTGATTTATTTTTCACAATTTTGCAAACTATTAATTAATGGCAGCTGGCAATATGTCACAATTGTAACACAAGCTAGGCCGTCGGAAATGGGGGGCTTGACCCCCCCCCCCCTATAATTTCCATTTGTATAAGCAAAACACACAAAATAACTAGAAAAGTGCAAAATCAATTAAAATTTGTTCAGATATATTCTTGAGTCCCCCCAATATTGATTTACTTGCGATGACCTTGTAACATCCTGCCCAGATATAAGCTAGGCCCTCATGTATACAAGGTTATAAATACCCTATTGAATAACTTGCACACCTGACATCACTATAAAGAAAAATGGGCCGGCCCTTGCTTGTGCCGGTTAAAAGGTAAGCATGAGCTACTAAGTGTGTTAGCTTATTTAGTTCATGAAACAAGACAATTAGGAAAGTAGTAAAAGAGGACACATTAGTTGTGAATTTGTTTTTTTTGCTATCCTCACGATAATGTTCACTCAGTATGAAATGAAAAGGTACTCAGTGCACAACCTGTGCAGAGTCCATTTTGTATGTTGGCACACAATTTGGCAAAAAAATTGTATATTGTTGATTATAATCATAATCTTTTTAGCAATGATAGATTCAGCCCGGGCACTCAGGTTGTTTTGGGGGCATGCTACTGGCGAACAGGTGAGGACTCTGAACCCGGCATTGCTTGAGGAGTAAGATACTTAGGGTACTAACCCCAATTACACATACCACATGAAATATCTAAGGTTACATGGCGACAATATATTTGTAATACTAATTATATACTGTACAATATCTCAAATGCCCAGAGGTATGGGAAATTCAATTTGTAGCGCCCCCTCCCCTTTCGATTTTTACACTCCCCTGTTGGCCAAGAGTGTACCTCTGTCAACCCCGTCCCCTCCCCCTATAAACCCAACTGTATGCTGGAATGGATTTACTGGGGGGTGCACCCCCTAGCCCTGGCCAGTGGGGGGGTGCTATTTTTCATGATAAAGCAAAAAAAATATTAGAGACAAAATGAGATACAGTGATTTGAGTGATAACATGATAATAATCAAACTATGAACAACAATTACAATTCAAATACAGTAGTCAAGCAAGACTTGACTTCAGGGCCATAGCGAGGGGGGGGGGGTATTGGGGAGGTGGTTAAACCCCCCCCCAACTTTTGTAGAATTTACATATTTGGAAAATCGGGTTGGCCATTCGGAAAATTACGGCAATAATAGTATAACAAAATTCAGTAGTTGTTGAACAGAGAAAATATAATATAATTGTATTGTGAGTATAAACTGATTTATGAAATCATGGCATTTACATGGATAACATTTAACAAATTGTAAATCGGTAAATTTTTTTTCGGTTTATTACTTCTTAGGGCCGTAACAACCGGGGGGAGGGCCGGGCTGGCTGCAGCCCTCCCATTAATTTGCTAATAATATTCTTTTTTCAAAATCATGCAGACCTTTATCATTTAAATAATATACCTTAAAATACTGACAATTTAATTTTAAGCCGCTACATTATCCTTGACAAACTGCAAAGAATCATATTACCCATACTTTCCTGCAACTTCCCCGAAATATATGTTAATTAAATACGCCTTCGCCCATTTGGTACTACTATAAATTGTAAGCAAATTGTAAATTTGGACATACCAAAATGCTGTTTTCTGACCATCAGAATTCTGTCAAAACTTCCTTTTTTCGTCATTCTGAAATTTTTGGCCTACACCCCCCCCTCCCCCCTATGCATGTTAGCTACGGCCCTGCTTGACTTGTAAGTTGATGGGCAGGTGGCGTACATGACCAACATAACTTGGCATTAGAGCTGGCAGATCAAAACCACCACCCCCCCTACCAGGTCATGCTGGATCCATCCTGCCACCATGACTGTTAGTGTTGGTGCTAACAGTGTAATCTTGAACGGTCTGTGCCAGGCTAGACATAAGAAGATAACTTCACTCGAAAAGTCAATAATTTGTACATTCCGCATGGATGTTCAAGTTCTGTGGATTATGGAATAAAAACTAGGCTGTTATTACAATTTTCAAAATTGAAGTTGAAACTATAATTAATTAACAAAAGTCAATGGTATGTCTTCTGACCTTTCACTTTATGTGTGGTATGTGTC
>CACRXK020009056.1:0-14891 GCA_902702795.2 Paramuricea clavata
AAAAATAAAAGAAAACAGAACTTAAATTTATCATATAATGCTATAAAAAAATCTTAGATACTACAAGCATAAAGTGAACACAACTCTTTAACAAATTCACTAAAATAAGATAAGTTAATAAAATATGCTACGATAAGAGGATGGCAATATATGACAGCATTTTTCGTGGTCGCATAACTGGCATTGCCACAAACCCAGGTGAAAAAGCAATTAGAAAAACCTGGTTTTGGGTGATGAGCATAGTCAAATTCTTGACTTATTCAATTTTCTAAGTTTGTCCAGATAAATATGTTCAACATTGAAATAAGCCCCATTCGGGACCTCGTAGGGTCCAAAATATTGTGTATGGACCAGATTTGTTTCAGTTTTCTGTGATTTACATAACACTAGTTATAATTTAAGGGTCAACCAGTATTGTTCAAGACATATTTTCCTTCCAGAACACCTTTTCAAAATACTAACCCAAGCATGTCAAAAATAGTGTACATTTACAAGGGCAATTTCAACCCTTTGGCACATTTTTCCCATGAATGATTTTAATTCTAATATAAAAACTATAGATAAAACTTTGATTTAAAGCTAGTTTCAAGTGATGAGCATACCCTAAATTTTAAGCTATACCTCAAAGAAGAAGGTCATTTCAACATAAACATTGAAATATGGGTATACTGACAGCTCTGTCACACGTGTAGTTTGACATTAGCAAACCTTCTGAAACATTTTAATGAAAGTATAATTCACAAAGTTCACATTTTCACTTACTTCTTAACATCTGTTTTAATCCAACTAGCTCTGTAGGCACCAGCAAAATTTAGTGTTGATGTAAATATCCATTTTGTTCATGTTTCCCCGGTGAAAATATAGTCTATTCCAAAGCTGATTTCGACGTACTTTAGCTTTTCAGAAACCGTTGGCCTTCCTCAGTGAGATTATTAACTGTTTCACAAACATATTTGATAGTAAACAGCTAAAATATTCTTCGAAAGTCTATATTTTTGCTCTTCGACGCAAAAATGGAAACTCAAAGAAGAAATGAGCCGCTATTTTTGGTCAGCGTCGACAAATTGCCTACCTGTTAGGAGTTAGCCTTCCAGTTATTATTAGAGTTCACTGTGTGTATCACAGGGCCTATGAAGGTCGCGCGCCCGTGAGACCCTAGGAACGAGGATGCAAACGTCCATGATCGCCAGAAATAGTAACTCCGCCCCTCCCTCCCCTACCACAAGGTTGGTTCAAAACCATGATTATTGTATCACAAGCCAACATTGGGGGAAATTGCTCGTTTGCAATCGACGCCATCTTAATTTGGTTGATTTTCAAAGCATATGTGGCAACTAAAAATCTATAGCCTTGTTCACACTATAACAATTCTGTCGGCAATTTTGTGTTTCTGACAGATGCAAATGAGTGAATTCGCACACAAAAGTATAGAATCGCCTTTCAGATTCTGAAGTAAATAATTCTGAGTCTTTTGCATGTCATTCATTTGATCACACTTGCCAGGAGGAGAAAAATCGCCGACAGAATTGTTAGTGTGGACCAGGCTTAATTAAAGACACTTGCACGTTGCTGGACAAGTTGGGAAGTTTGCTTTGACAGTTTTGACCAGATCCAGGAGGAAGCTAACTGCTCTCGAACAGCCGGCCTCTGAATGACACAGGTCTCTAACATTTCACAAAATCTTTATTCATCAGCTGTACAACAATATTAGTAATATTTTTACATTTATGTTGAAAATCAACCAAATTATTAACATTTCAAATTAACAATTGGTAACATTTAATTGATACTATTTACTGTAATTATTATCCAAATTAGCAGTCTTTTGGATTCTTGCCTTTATACAACAATATTAAACGGACTCATTCAAATTATAACCTTTCACAATCATGTAAATTAAGTATTTCAATAAATAACACACAAAATAACTTTGCGTACTGGCAGATTAAAAATTCATATTACAATTGCTTTTTCAGCAGCACTGGCTTTCCTCTTCTTGGCTGGGTTTCTGTCACAGCAATCCATAGGGTCTTGACTGTCAGACACTGAGAATTCCAGATCCTATCAAATAATAAACAACTAATGAGAATGCTTGTATATTATCTTGATTGTCAGACACTGAGAATTCCAGATCCTATCAAATAATAAACAACTAATGAGAATGCTTGTATATTATCTTGATTGTCAGACACTGAGAATTCCAGATCCTATCAAATAATAAACAACTAATGAGAATGCTTGTATATTATCTTGATTGTCAGACACTGAGAATTCCAGATCCTATCAAATAATAAACAACTAATGAGAATGCTTGTATATTATCTTGATTGTCAGACACTGAGAATTCCAGATCCTATCAAATAATAAACAACTAATGAGAATGCTTGTATAGTGTATCATCTTGATTGTCGGACACTGAGAATTCCAGATCTTCAAATTGATATTTAACCACTGGTTAACCTCGTACCCAGGGCGTTTTGCTTCCGCGGTTGGATGGTCAGCGAAAAAGGCCCTGGCTTCGGCTGGTCTGTTTTGCAACCTGATTGGTCAATGACTTTGAATGTAATTATTCAATATTTATAATATTATTATTTTGGTGGAACGAGAGTGGAGTGACAAATTTATAATTAGTTCTCGAAGGACGAAAGTAACGAGCAAATAAGAGTTTTGACATTCCGCTTGAGATACAGCATGAATTAGGGAAAGACAATACATCACAAAACAATTTATCCAAATTGAGTCTTTGTACATTTTGTATAGACGAGTATTTGCTTCGGTTCAACATACATTTCTCACATGCGTTGTTTACTGCACATCGTTGATTTCAAGAAACGTACAGAGTTATAGTCAAATAAAGATTGCGATACGAATATATTTGCTCATATTAAACACGATTTATATAAACCAAACGCTGAAGCGGTTTTGTTTTGTTTAGTTATTCATTAAGTTATGTTTACGTGAACAACGAAAACCGAATAAAGTCAACTTATTTTGTTGCTTTCTCTTTGATTATATACGTAGCATTGAGTTTGTTTACTCCTGCCAGTAATTACAATGGATATAATTATTCTATATACGTACTTATACGCATAAATTAGAAAATACATGCATGCAGAAACCCTCGCCTTGCTGACAAAACCGTTGTATTTTCCGAACATGAAGTATCTAAAGTAGTTGTCATGGTAACACGATAATTTTTTAAGAATATTCTTACAAATGAAAATCGCCTAAAAATATCACTTTTAATTACAAAATTATCAATTTCCCAACATATTTATGTTAGGTATGTAATTATACGTAATACAAGCTTCAATTTAAGGTAAAATTCAACCACAAACAATTCACAAAACGTTTTAAAGTGTTCTTTATAAAACTAAACTGCCTTTAACTATTAAATGGCTTTATCGATAAACTTTGAGTTTGCAATAAAATGATTTCAAATTCTCGCTTGCAAATCAACTTTGCTTTATTTTTTATTCAAAAAATTCAATATAATAAAAAAGGGAATCAGTATTAAAGATACACTGAAATTATATGCTGTCTTGTTTAGTTGTTTCATATACGCAAAGGCCGTCGGGTTTTAAAGCCATTATAAAATCAATATTTAAAACAAACTTACCTTCGTTAACGTCGGCTCCCTTCTTTTAGCTGATTCTTTCGCCCTTTCTTCTTGAAATTTACAAAATCTTGCAGAAATACGAGCAAAAATGAAGAATATTTGCAAGAAATTTATCAATCATCAACTCATCAAATCAAGAAATGTTTGCTATTTCGCTGTCGTCATACAGCCGTTATAATGCAAACTTTAAATTGGACCAATCAGTGTCCGTTATTCATGACAGTCCGCCATATTTTTGAGATCAGTGAGGATGACCACCCATCGTTGGTGACCGACGCCCGCGATATTTGATGAACTTTAGACTCCGCTAATGCTTTCGTTTCCCCGGGTGTAAATAGCCGGGGGGAATTAGTACCCTCGCACGGCGCTTCGCGCCGCCGGCTCGGGGATTATCATAATTGATACCTCAAATACTGCAGATTTTGAGGTCATGTGACCGACCGATTGCCAGGGCTATTTTCGCTGACTGGAAGCAAAATGCCCTGAGTACGAGGTTCACTGGTGAGACTGATTGTATAGTGTATGATCTTGACTGTTAAACACTGGGAAATCCAGGACCTTTAAAATAATAAACACTTAGACTGAAAATATAATGATTGTATAGTGTATGATTTTGACTGTCAGACACTAAGAATTCCAGGTCCTTTAAAATATTATTAAACAACTAATAAGTCTAATAAGAGCCACTGCGAATTTCAGATGCTATAAAATAATAATAAACAATTAATGGGACTGATTGTATTGTGTATGGTTTGTCTGTCAGACACTGAGAATTCCAGGTCCTTTAAAATGATAAACAACTAGTGTATGATCTTGACTGTCAAGCATAGAGGTGTGCATCGGATCGGATTGGACGTTCATAATTCGACAATTAGCTAATGTTAAAAATCCGATTCGATCCGAAATTGTCTAATCCGAATTCCGATCCGAAGAAGCCTTCCTGATAAAGAATTCCGATCCGAAGAAGCCTTCAAAAAAATAAATTTCTCATTCAAGTGGAAATATTTAACCAAATAATAATTATTATATATAATTAATTCATTTTATTTCGAATATCGAAGTCCGATCCGACTAGAAAATAACTTTATCAATCCGATCCAATCCGAAATGAATATTTTTGTTCCGAAATCCGAACGAATCCGATCGGATCGGATTTGGATCGGATTTGCACACCTCTAGTCAGGCACTCAGAATTTCAGATCCTTTAAAATTAGTCATGTGTATGCATTGTATAATTTATGCATGGTACATAACTTAATTCGCTGGCGGAGCTATGCAGTCTCCGAATGCCCTGTGGTTAAAAAATGTTATAGCTTATACGAACAATATTGCATACGTTATCGACCGCAGATATCACTCTCTTTCGGCTTCGCAGTTTACTTTTTTGGTCAACGACTTGTGCAACCTAGAAAATAGGTATAGGTAAATCATACGATGGCGAGTACAATTAGGGATTAATAGTACAAGTGATGTTTGGAAATTTTGCCAAAATTGCACTAGTCGCTGGGACATGATAAATTTGGATAATTCTCAATGTGAACATCATATACTCTCGCCAAAGCCCAGTATAGCGCTTCTACCTTCGGCTAAGCTATTTCTTATTTCGGCCCACTCTTTCCAAACACGAACTGCCCAGATGGTGTTGTTTCTTGCGCCAATACGCTCAACACGCGTTTTTCAAGACTCTCTTCGTTTCTCTCTGGCTCGTTTGAGCACTGCAAATCCCGATGGTTCGTCATTCGCTTCCAAATGTTCTCTTTCCATAAGTCTACATTTTCACCTGATTCCGGTTGCCTTGGAAGCATTTTCTTCGTTGCTACATAGGTCGTTCATAGTTTAAACCCATTCACGGCTTCAATATCATTTTCATATGAACCCCATCGTAACAAACGTTATTCTCTTAATTCAATGCAAGTATTTTGAACAAAATAAGCAGATTTCATTGTGTGTCAATCCTTACAAATTTGAACTAAGTTAGTTAAATACAACTTGTAAGAATTAATTACACGAACGTCGGTTTCTTAGCGAGATACATTCCTCGGGAGCGTAGCCCACAGAAAGCATCTTTTGGGCCTTCGGGACGATTTCTTCTGGTCACGCCCCCGGGTTGTATCTCCCTAAGAAACCTCGTTCTAGGTAATTAATTCTTACAAGTTGTATTTATGTATTCAAGTTTAGTAATTGCAAGGTTCATATGCATAGTTTATAGCTTTTCAAGCATGTTACAGCGGTTGAAAATATAATTCTAAGAAAATATTTTCCCATGAAAAAGAAACAATTGTAAAAATTTAGTTAGTCAAAGGAAAAATTCTAATCAATGGAAAGAATGTTGCGTGCTATACTGTAGGTATATGACCTCAGAAATGCGAGTATAAGTGCATCCATCCTAATAGTGCAACGGTATATCAATGTATAGACTATAGAATGATGTGACAAATGTTGTATGGCAAATGTATTTTAGACAATCTGAGACACCTGATTTTCAACATTTTCAGCATGCATGCTCTCCAGTATTTCCTTGTTTGACGTTTGTAAATTTATCTTACGATTAGACCCCTAATTAGTGCTCCCCTGCAGTACTCGTTCTTGAACTTATTAAATTATTTACCTTAAGATCAAACTCCAAATGCATGTTATCTAAATTGGTTTTATGTTATATTCGTAGAAGTATTATTAAGATTCTCTGACAGTGCAATTTTTTTCTATTAGAATATAGCATGACATTCAGTTTGACAACTTGTTAATGTTACATAGTTACAGTGTCGATTTACTTGATTATTCAAAGAAATTTTTCCGATGAATATCTTGTGGTCGTAAAATATTTTTTCCACGCCTGGTATTGAGTGAGAAAGCCTGTTTTCACCGTATTCATTATAGACTACATTACCTTTTCTTTTCCTTCTCCTGCACGATACTTGCCAGAGATGTCGATTTCTGCCGCTTTATTAACAATTTGTTGCAGTTCCTATCAATAACACATGTTATGTAGTATAATTACATAGGTGATTATTTTGAAAATTCTCCACGCTGATTGGTTGCCGTTGAGGTGATTTTAACGCGATAATCACATAAGCGGTTTTCGAAATGGCGGATGAAGCCGTTTTGTCAATTAGATTACGAAGAAATTTCTATTTTTTTTTCAAATAATCACCTATCACAATTAAATTATACTAAAACAATTATTCACCTCAGGCTCAGTGATTATCGTGAACCGATAATCACCTCGCCTTGAGCGAATAATTGTTAAATATTAACTAGTACATGTACGATTCTATACCTCTCAATTTCCCGTGAAAAACTGTCCCTGGTAAGAACTAAAACCTGTCTAACGTTATACAGCTAATTCAAAAAGGTTGTCCTCCACAAACCTTAAACTCTAAACCTTAAACCTTAAACTCTGGGCGTGCACAGCATAATGAGAGCATCATTTAATCAGTTTATAAATCATATATGGGGCCCATTTCTTAGAGACATGGTAAATATCTCCTTACGAGAACAATTCATTTACAAATAGCTGCAATATTTAACTACAAAGCTTGAAACATGTGCTCCCATTAAGCTTTGCGCGCTTAGAGTTTAAGGTTTAAGGTTTAGAGTTTATGGTGTGCAAAGGACAACCTTTTTTGGATTAGCTGTATATAGCGTTGAGAGTTAGGGCTGTTCATAATTATGGAGCTGGGCTGGCCCAGTTAACCGGGATGCCATTCATTTAGTAAAGCTCTTATCACGGCTTTGATAAACATCTAAAATCACGTTTCATAGTTTGATTCCAGTAACAATATAAAGTTCATTCAAACGATCTTTTACGGTCAGCAAAAGTTTCGTGACACGATCCATCTCGGCTAGGCGGACTGGTCCGGCTCATATGAACAGCCCCTGACCACAGAATACCATACAGAAGTCCATCTTCATCGTTTTTTGCATAAGCGCTATTCGTCATGATTCGTCACTTAGCAAGTACCGTAAACAGAAGCAGTCACCCATCTGGAAATATTCAAAATGGCACACGTCCAAGGGGGGTGATTGCTTCTGTTTGCGGTACTTGCTGAGCAACGAATTTTGACGAATAGCGCTTACGTAAAAAACCAATGGAGGACTATTGAATAGTATTCTGTGCCCTAACGTTACCTTTGAGGTGACATCACGTGTACAATGGCAATAAGCTCTTTGCAAGTGGTTGAAGAGAATAGAGCTTGAGCTGCGAGATTTGTAAACATAGGAGAAATACAAAGCACAGCATTTTTCTTTCCCTCCAGATATTGTTATGCAAAGTGTTTTTAGGCCAGCTGCAAAGGGGCAACTTTTGCCAACGTTTCCTATCACAGTACAGTTTTAAACAAGCTAGCATGCTAGCTTGTTAACAAGTGTACTTAGTATAGGTAATAGGATGGTTTCGAGTGCAATTTGGATAAGACATGCACAAGTGAGTTTTTCAAAGAGCATCAAAACAACACGAGTGTGAACGACGAGTATTATATTTGAGGTCTTTGAAAAACTCACAAGTATTTGTTTTATCCAAATTTCGCGAGAAACCATCCTATTACGTATTTATTACAGAAAATTACCCTGTGGTTACAAATTTTGCACTGCTGTTTGATATTAACTGCACTGAAGTCAACCAATCACAGTCGAGTAATATTTTTATGTATATTATTATCAAGGTAAAAATTGGCAAAGTTGCGTATACATTGTACAGACGAGCAAATAAAACTTATTGAAACTTGTCACAGGAAATTTCCTGGTCTGTATAACCGGTTTTACCTTTTCTTCCAAGAATTCTTTCTTATCATTTTCTGATTTCTTGTTCTCATTTTGTTGTACGGCTGATCCTGCCTTTTCGATCGTATCCTCAATTGGGTAGAAATACTTCATCAGTGATTCAATGGTAAACTTCTCCTTTGTAACGAGCTTTCCAAGGCTAAAATGTACAAATGATAGATGAGGAATTCACGTATAACAGTTTTGGTTTCTTGATAACATATGAAGAAACACACTGGATGGAAAATGACGAATTTTCGGAAATTTTGACCTATTTCGAGCGCAAATAGGGGGGCTTGTCGGAAATTCGAAAGTTTTGTCGGAAATTTTGGAGGCTTTGCCCCCCACCGGAAAACGTGAATTTCTGCCACTGAAGAAACATAAAAAACACCTGGGAGGGCAGGGTGGAACTTCGGTTTCCATCCATGGGCGTAGGACACATTTGAATTTTTGGGGCAGTTTAATTAAAACTGCCGTAAAAAAGCCCTAAAAACCCTGTCATCAGGTCAACTGGCCCTGAACGACTCATGTCGGCTACGTTTATTAAATGCAGCCAAACCGGACCTTAACCATCCTCACTGGGGACATATGATCATGTAATATGCTCGTGTCGTCGTTTAGCTCGCCGCCATGACCTTCTACACTAGTTGAAGAGTTTTTGTAGATGGAATTTTCGAGCAGAAGATTATATAGAATTTTAAACCCAAGAGCAGTTGCGAAAAGAAATGCAACTATATGCCCTCTGGTAGGAATCTCGAACCTGCGATTCCGGTGCAACGCTCTAACCAACTGAGCTACAGAGTCCAGTTGTCGAGCTCTAACCACAAGTTCTTGCACATGAATAATGGATAAATATCAAGATTTTGGGCATCTCGTTGGACCCAACCACGGCTTTCAGTGTGATTATGGTATCAATCATGTCCAACATAGCTATACCATCAAACATCAAGCTATTAAGCCTGATGGACGCAATAATAACGGCGCCATCCTGAAATATAGGTTATAACTATTGTTGTCTTTCTTGGCTTGGTCTTAATATGGGGGTTCTTGTCCTGTTCACTATACCTTCCTTCAATCTTATTTGTCCTTCATCTGATGTGTATATTCTTAAGTTTAACATAGATTTCTTCACGTAGAAAAAGTTGTAAAGTTAATAAATAACAAATAGATGTTCACTTGGGTTTGAAAATTAATAAAAGAAGATTTTGTGACAATAGACAATTCTCTTAAAATAGACAAATTAAAATAAACAAGACGCTCTATGGAGCGTTAACTCGCTGGGGCTATACAACTGACGCACATTACTGTTAAGATCTAAAGGCTGATTTCCACTGTTGCGTTTTTCGTACGCACGTACACGCACGTAAAACTTTGAAGGCTATTTTTAAATCTTTCAAATAAGTTAACAAATGCATACTAAAACTTGCGGATCAGTAAATTCTGTTGCTTTATTTATTTGGTTATTTTATAAGTAACATTTAAACAGATTTAAAGTTATACGTGCGTGTATTAAACTAACTTAAACTGGAAGTCAAGTCCGTGGCCGTAATGTAAACAAACGGTTTGTTTACATTTTGAACTGCTGTATTTTTTAAAATAGGATGTACTGTCTGAATATCTAACAATACCATTTCGCTTGATTTTCAAAGGCCATAAATCGCTAGAATACTGGTGTTTAGTAATACATTTGACATCCGTAAGTACAATTTCTTACCGCTGAATCGAACGGTGGTATTTTTATCCTTATTGCGCCATTAATAAGCATTACAAATACAGTATCATGTTTCACATTGAGTACACTACAGTTTTCACGGACTGTTGTTCGATACATTTTATATTGATATGACACCAATATGCTTCTCATAAAGTAGTTATTTATTAAAACTACGTTGTGCAGTTTAAGTTATAACCTTTTACCTTGAAATTGTCTTTGGCTCGTTTATACTTATTCAGATTCAGTATATTATGATCGTTCACGGGAATTCAACGATCCAAATTTCGGATGTTCAGAGTTGTGCACCAAGAAAAACGCATTAAATAAACCAGCAAAGATGTCCAGAGTTAGACACAATGCAAAATCCATAGAAAACAGGTACAATTTGTTCAAAATTTTCATGTAATGGGGCCCAAAATAGTGAAACGTTTTGCCCACTCCACGAAAGGCCCCGCCATTTTGAAAAGGATCAAGCAGCTCATTAATATTCTATTTTGTGGCTATCGACGATCCACTATCCAAGAAAAATGCAAGCCGAAACCTATACTCGTCTGGGGCACAGAGTGCCCCAGCGAGTAATAAAACCAAATAAAATCTCACACTTTTAAGGTTACAGAACACCTTTGAGTGTTAATTTTGCCTAAAATTTGTTTGTTCTATCTGACCACGTTTGAACGAAAAATGTTGAAAACTCGCAGAGTTATTTAATAAAATACATTTCGCTGCAATAAAAAAAAAACATTGAAAATGTAATATTCAAATTCAATTCTCTCCCGAAAAAATAAAGAGCAATTCACTCGAACAATTCAGAAATATATTGCAGTCGTCAAAGAAATCGCCATATCAGCGGAATGACGAAATAAACAAAAATTTCCGAACACAATTTTTTAGAACAACTATTTTACTGTATAAAAATGATATTTTCATAAATATAACTTAAAACCAGCAGAAGCACAACTCAAAAGCGTAAAGGTACCGCGATTTAAGATTTTCCTGAATAATTCTTACATTATTTTATTGTTTGTTAATTTTACCATATTTTTCATTCACTGGAGAACATTTGGTGAAAATTTGATTAAAATCGGACTGATATTGAGCGCGCAGTAGCGATTTTCCGCAAAACGCCAAAAAGGGTATCCTGTAACCTTAAACATGAGAGCTGTATACGTGAAAAACAACAAAACCATACCGTTTTCCTTTAGCTGCCTGCCGTAAAAATCCTTCGTTTTGCATCCTTTTCATCAGGCCTTGTGCAACAGTCAGCTCCACTCCTAATGAAGAAAAAAACAATTCTTGGACCTAACCAAAAGTAGGTGCGACCATGTTATCCTGCAATTCCAGTGCAGTGATCGAACCAGCTGAGTTACAAAGTACATAAGAACTCACTGGAAATAACTGGAAATAGTGAAATTCAAGCGATGTATTTCCCTATTGCATCACAGCTAACCCATAGTATATCCATAGTTAGTATAAACCTACTAGTAGGCTATCACATATCGTGGCTTCTGATTGGCTCAGCTACTAGTAGGCTATTAGTGATAGCCTACTAATAGAAAATTCAAAATGGCGGAAAATTCGCGTTTTGTACTTTTCCCGAAGTGTCTGATGATTTTTTTGGACGACTTGTTGAACATTTCTGTACTAAAAACCCCCGAAAAGCAACAAAAATATGGAATGGCAATTTTTAAGGGTAAGAAAATAGACAAAATAACATACACTCAAAGAAATTTTAAAATTAAAACTGAATTTTGTAAAACATTTTACGCGAACAAAAACTAAAATATTTGTTTACCTTTAATGGTTTTATTATATTTTTTTGTGTATTTTTGTATTGTTTTTGCAGCCTAGTTGTAAATTTATTTAATGTTAAAGTTTATACTAAAACAATTAGACAACTCGGCCTCGTTGTCTATGAGCAAATAGTCAACTCGGCTTCGCCTCGTTGACTATTCGCTCATAGACAACTCGACCTCGTTGTCTAATTGTTAATTAGTCCATACTATATCCATAGCATGGAAATTGCAATTATTATGGAAATTGGATTTCCATACTATTTTCAACAAAGATCCAATTATTTCCATAATTAGGATTTTGAAAAAATGTTCAGTGACTTGTGCTTACCGATCGTCAATTGGACTCTCAGCTCAGTTGGTTAGAGCACTGCACTGAGTCTGCATCGTGCACCTATACAGTTGCTCCTGGTTAGATTAGAGAATTAGCCTTCCTCACGAAGGTCAAAATCCGCCATTTTTGGGGTACTGTCTGCCCTCGTGAAAGATTTCAGACAATTCAAACAACATGAAAAGCGACTTTTAAAAGATGAAACTGTAAATTTACCATTGTACAAACAACTATACTATAAAAAAGTTGTATTTAAAAGGTGGTATAAAAAAGGTGGCTCATGATAGGGAATCTTGAATTTGTTTTAAGCTCACCTCAAATTACATTATAGTTATATAGTTTTCCTAATTTAATTTGAGGTATATTTGGAAATTGATTAAAGTTTAAAGTTTATTTGCTGGAGCGGAGACTCTCAAACGTGGGAGAGGCAGTAAATCAAAATTGGCGGAACATCGGCCGTAAGAAAGGCTAATTGTATATAATTTCCCATTCGAAATTTCCTGCTTCAAAACCACTTAAACTGTTATTTCTATCGAGCGAGAAGCCCACAATCATGATATCTACACAATACTATATTCAGTAATAAAATACCAAGTCTCTCAGCGAATTTTGGAGCGGTAAGTCTTGCTGTTTTACGGCAAGCAACTAAAGCACGACGCCACAGGCAGGTTGTCTAAAAAAAACGAATAAAGGATGTCAGAATAATACGCCCTTTCATTATTACCGCACGAAACGTTCCTTGGCCTGGGAGCCTCGTTCCCATGTATCAAGATGAAAGGCTATTCGCTCACGTCTTTATACAATGATAAAGCCAACCTAATTAATACTAGCTAGATTTGTAAATCTTGCATTATTACATACACATTAGTATGATCATTTTTCGAATGGGAGATGAATTTCAACTTTGTTACGAAATATGCTAGTTGACCTTATAGATTTCAAAATCTTAAGGGTATATGGCAATATAAATTAAGTTTGTCTTATTTAAAAGAACATTTAAAATGATATATAAACTTTACAATTATTCCGTATCTTGCTGGTTTTCGAAATAAATCGACTTGTTTTGATCAAAAGCAGCGTGCATTCCGCCATCTTGGATCACAGTGCATTCGATATGCATATATCACAAGTAGGCTAAAAAGCGAAGTTTTTATCTTGCAAACCACATGTCATTATCAAATATCAATATGAAACTCGATTTTTCGAAGTTTTTTTTAGTTTTAACAAGTTTACCCTTCTTGTGACGTCATCAAATACTCAGTTAATTAGGTCAATTATAATACCAATATGGCGGATTGCACACTGTTTTTGGTCAAAATAATTGGATAACCAAGCAAGGTACGAAAAAGTTGTAAAGGGTCTTCATATATAACTTTAAAAGTTCTTTCAAAAAAGACAAAGTTAATTTTTTATTCCCATATGCCTTTAACTTCTGACAATTTATACAAACCTGTAACGTTATGGGATTCAGTCCAACCAAAGTGCTATCTGTGCATTCCTTATTTTCATTCTGAATAGAAAAACGAAACGGAACGAATCAGACAATAAAGGCTGCTTTATATTATCGAAGTTTCTGTAATCACAGTAGGAATTTTGCATAAGTAAGTTGTACGTTTTCAAAGATTTGTAAGAAATGTTTGAGGGAGTTGACTCAGTGTTGAAAACTGAGTCAGTTCCCTCAAATAATTCTCGGGGAACACCCCCCCCCTGGAGAAAATTTAACTTACTAACTTTATATTAATATTATTTAATAAGCATTGCAAATGGTGCTTACAATCTAGATCTTGGGATTTGGGAATAAAAATGTATGATTCTGTATGGGACAGCCACAAGCATGCATCTAACTACATAGACACTTGGGTGATTTTCAGCACTGGTAGGTATTACTGCCCCCCTCCCCCTGTGAAAAACCCCTGAATTCGGCCCTGGTTGTCATACAGAAGAGGCGATTATGTAAATTTTTCAATGTTAGACCATAGTCTATCAAGATATGATGGTCTGGAAACTAAACAGAAGTCATTGTTATCTGAGTTTATGTTAATTTCTGCAGGGTCACGGTCATTGAGCTCATTGTATTTTCGTATACCTAAGTAATCGTCCAATAGGGATAGCTGAGACGAAACGTACAACCAGGATGAATAATATTTAATGAAGTTGAAACAAAGGATTTGTGTACGGTGAGGTACAGTTCAACATCAAACAAAAGCCTTCTATTTTGTAGCTTTGAAGTTTGCCGCGTTTCTAGACCATCATACCAGTAGACTTGCTATAGTATCCAGTATCCACTATAGTGTACATTACATGACGTAGTACGGAGGGGCGGAGCGAGAAAGAGAGACTTGTCAACTTCGGAAAATTTCGGTTCAAAACTGAACCGAAAATGCAAGACTTGCTTTAATTGCTTTCTGTCAGTGTTTATATGTATCGATCTAGCACAGTGTAAATAACATGAGTTCCATAAAAGTAAATAATACAGAAAGAAATTGAAGGGAAACAATTAAAGCAAGTCTTGCATTTTCGGTTCAGTTTTGAACCGAGATTTTCCGAAGTTGACAAGTCTCTCTTTCTCGCTCCGCCTCTCCATGCTACGTCATGTAATGAACACTATAGTGGATCGATATGACAATGAAAGAGAGACTTGCAGCAAGTCTATCGTACCAGTGACGGAAATCTTGGGGG
>CACRXK020009057.1:0-19777 GCA_902702795.2 Paramuricea clavata
TAAGGGACCATTCATTATTTATGACTGGGGGTGGGCTGGCAAAAAAAGGGGGGTGGGTCATGAGGTATTTTTGACCGAAAAAGGGGGGCCACCTAAAAATATTGGTTCAAAAGGGGGGTCCAGTTATTTATTATAGTGGAGAAAAATTTGACATGTAACAATTATTGCTACCACAGGGAGCGAGCAAGGCAGCAAATTGAATTCATGCATGTATAGCTAGCAAAATTCTCAACTTCAATCAACAGATAGACACAAAATGCAATGCACAAATACCTAAAATGCAATGCGTACAGCCGATATGAAAAACAATCGAACATCTACCTTATAACTTTTGCCATGAACTTGCCATAAATTTTTGTCATATTTCAATTATGTGCATTTTAATAAAAAAAGATAATTAACGAGTAAGCGATGTGGCAACATTACGTCCAGGGAAAGTTTGGCATATACTATATACACTAGTTTATACTACGTATTTTATACATGGTTTAATTTAGTAAGGAGTTTGTCGGTTTACCATGTCAAGACCGAGCCCAAGTCAAATGTCCGAGTCACTAGCTGTTTAGCGGTCTTTGTAGTTAATTGACGTAGTACCCTAACCCTACTCCTAATCCAGGGCCGCAGCTTGCTAATAATGATTCTTTTTCCAAAACCATGCAGACCTTATCATTTAAATAATATATCTTTAAAATACTGACAATTGATTAATTTTAAGCGGCTACATTATCCATGAGAAACTGCAAAGAACGAAGATATTTCTCATACTTTCCTGCAACTTATCCAATATATGGTTAATTAAATACACCTTCGCCCATTTAGTTCTACTAAATTGTAAATTTTGACATACTAAAATGCTGTTTTCTGACCATCACAATTCTGTCAAATCTTCCCTAAAAGTCCAGGAAATGGCATTTCAAAGACTCTAAATTTAAAATTTCCTTGGGCCTTTGGCCCTCGCTTTCAGCTCCCCAATCAAAAAGAGCTCCTACAGCACTGTATTACCCTTTATAAATTACCCTTTTTTCCTTTTTGAGCAACTTTTTACTACACTCTTAGTAGCGAAAAACTGGTATGACCCCCAGCTTCAGCCTCTTCGGTGCTCTGCAGCTTAATGGGTTAACCAAAAAATCTGACAATGTCTCTAGTTAACCCATTGCACCCCAGTGCACTCTATTTATTTTTTTACTTGTGGGGGGGGTTACTATTTTTTTAGAATTCATGTGATGGGGGTCATTGAATATTTTTGTGATGCAGGGGGTGGAGCAGGACATTTTGTTCAGTTGTTAATTGAATTTTGCCAGCCCACCCCCGGTCATAAATAATGAATGGTCCCTAACCGCCGCTCGCATGGAGCTGCCTGAGCTATGCATTTTCAAACCCACTTTGGGAAAATTATACTCAACAGCAATATTCAGTTTACTCAAGGCGTCGAGAGGTTAAATCCTCGCGAAAACTATCCATACAGGAGAGAAACTTTGCTGAAATTCTGATGTATATTGAAATAAAAAACGCCAGTTATATAACTTAAATGTTAATTGTCGAGTGGACCTCGTAGTTCAAGAAGATTATTATTGCTGCTTGAACAACCCTTCGTTTACAATTATACTATAATCAATAACTGGAAAATTAATGTGAGTCCACCGTTACTGCACTTATTTCAATACATCAAAATCATCCCGCCATTCATAGTGGGCTTCAGTATTACTATTATACCTGAAAAATTATACAATTTAAAGACCGGCTTCGATATTTTGAGCAAAGCCAAAGGACAAAGTTCCTTTGTTACAAAATCCAGAAAAAATATTGCACACGCAAAAAGCCCGCAAATATGCACTATATATTCAACAGAAGCCAGTAGGAGACTATCAGTTCGACCTGTTTGGCTAGTTCTTTTCACATAACGAAAACAATTTTGATCAGCGGCATATTACGTGACATAAGGCCACATAAAATAAATTCCTTGATTCTCATCACTACACTTTGAAAATGTCGAAGAGGCGGGAGGTTTATATTTTATATTTTATATTTATATAATTTATATATCAATAAATAAAAAAATAATTCCTAACATTTGATATTTTTGTGATTTCCAAAGTGAAGTGTCACAAACCGAAGTAAACATATTTCTCCACAAACATTGACTGAACCCTTGAACTGAATGCGAAGTTCCTTTAAAATACAATGAAATTTCTTTCAAGGTTCTGTTTGTTTCAAATTAGCAGCTTAAAATGGCACTAAAAACCCAATATAAAATATAAAAACTTAACTGTCTTGAAATATTTTGTCGGGCGGTACATTTATATTGTATAACAAAATATAAAAAATTTTCACACGGCTCTTAAAATACAGTCGGGCGGTGATGAGAATCAAGGAATTTATTTTATGTGGCCTAAACACTGCAACGTTTGAATGTGAATTAGCTAGGCCAAGGGAATACAAGTATATAACTACAGTACGTCCACGGCTGAAAAATATACGCAGAACTTAATTCGTTCGAAATGTTCTCAGGTTATATTTTCAGTCAGGTAGCTATATACTAACTTGTATACCCTTCACAGTTCACACCAGCACCGACTGTTCGAGCTTTTACTATTGCAAAACATGCCGAGTTCTCGCTGGCTAGGAGTAAGAGCTGGAGCTTGTTATGATCAATAGCATTAAAGTCTGGTTCACAGTGAGATAAGAACAAGCTTAAGAAAAGGCAAAAATGTCAAAAGGCAAAACAATGAAATGCAAGGTCCTTTGTGGAATTAGTATAGTAGCAGGGGTCGGGAATATTACATGTCTGAGCTTTTATACTAGTGAATATTAATTAATAGAGATCACGTGACAAAAAAGAGAGTTGGCAGTCACGAAATGTTGATCGCGATGTCATTTCTAGCTCTAGATAAACAAAATAAATGTTTGATGAATGTTTCAACAACGATTTAACTGAAATAAATTATTGGGGAATCATTAAGAGCAGCTAACAAAGATCGCGTGACTGCCAATTCTCATGCACTCTCACCTCGCGAGGCTTAAGCAATATATAAGCTGAGGCAACATGTATTCCTGTTTATGCTTCAATTTCATACACAGTGTGTGAACCAGCCTCTGATTATGTTTCCTAAATTACCCCCCCCCCCCTGCCAGAGCCCAGAAGCTGTTTAGGCAAAAATTTTATTATCAATAATAAAATTAATATTATCATTTAGTAAAAAACGTATTATGTAACATGCTGAAATGCATTCTAAACATGTTTTGCAATTATCATAATAAAGAATGATGTTACAATATAAACCACACAAAGACTGCGGTTCCGCATGCCGCAAGCTTCAGCCAACTCACGCTGTAGCCCAAGTGCTAATTAACTCAGTGTTCAAAACAAGTTTTCCCAGAAAGAAAATATATAGAACTCTATACAACACCATGTCTTCAAGCAGTGAATTTGAACTGATAGAATTCAAAGACCAGAGCAAGGTAAGGCTACACACAGACTGTGACCTATGTAACGTCAAGTGTTTTATATGATCGTGTATTGCCTCAAAAATAAAGAATAAAAAACAAAGTAGGGTCCTATATATATCAGGTTTAAGCTTCAAGTATATTCGTTATTAAACGACAAACGGGCAGTCAATTAAACAAAGCCAAAGGCAAACTGAACTAGCAAAAAATTTCCTATTTGGATACGTCAAAACCACTGTAATACCTGTATGTTATATAATTATTTTGACAAGGAGATATGAAACGACGAAAGGTCGAAGTTAGCATAGTCTGCCAAGTATAAAAATTGACTCTGCTGTTTGCCGTTGCAATTAAACTCCTTGGTATATAATTATAACATTATTTTAATATCGCGATGAATATTTTTCATGTATAATGAAATGTTTAGTCAGTGCATGATACGGGTCATTCCGATGAAGTGTAGAGTAAATTTTAATTTGTATATACCGGACATGAAAATGAAATGTTGAAACGCCCACTCAGAACGGATTTTCATAATTTGCCGACTCAATTGTAAGGATATCGCGGGTTTTATAGTATGGGAGTTGTATAAGTCTTTCAATAGCGAACTTATAAGCAAGGCTTAATCTAGTACGGCGACATGACAAGAACTGCCTTCCGGCTACCGTTACTTGTAGGAATCTCTAGCTGCAAGAAGGATGAAATTCTTAATATTATCGTAGAAAAGAAATTATTATTAATATTAATTAAAATCTCGCGGGGGGTTTAAACGTCGCCCATGCACGTTCCCACAAATCACAGATTATCACGTCTAGTGTACAACGGCTGCGAGAATTGCTATTTCATATAGTATTGAGTCCTATAGAATTATTCTCAACCATATAGCCCTATCCGTGAACCTCGGATCCGAACCGTACTAAGTTTCATACCATGGATAATAGACGACATGCATGCTTTCCTTACAGTTACGATCATCCATATTTTTACAACGGAATTCATTTGCGGTCATCATCGTCGTACGGTTGGCGCGTCCCACATGTTTAAGGATAAGCGTACGGGGCTAATGCTTTCTGGGGGGAGGGTAGTTAGAAGTTTGTCCGAATTTTTATGGACGATTGTAATGAAATAATATATATATTAATTTTTCTGATAAATCTGCCCGAATTTTCTTGACTGTTACAAGCATTAATTTTCCCGAATTTGTATAGTTTTCTCGTACGCCTATGTGTTTAAGACTCCTAATTTAGCCTGCCTCGCGGCATTGGTGGACGATGTGGTTGAATTGGGCAATTTTAGCCTTACTGAAAGAATAGTTATTTTGATGTGGGTACTGAGATATTGGTACAACATTTTCACCATGCCAAAACAGTAGAACGACCTGTGACCATATAATAGTATACTGAGAGTATATTTATATATAATTACTAGTTTTGGAGTACCGAAACCTAGCTATAGTATCGAATATTTGAAATTACTGGCATATATGCCTTATAATATACTGTATATAGTTCAAGTTAAAATGCAGGGTGTATGGAAAAAGGTAACTCAATTTTAACGTGCTCTTGTATGAGCCAGTTTTACATATTACAAAAAATTGGGGTATTAGCTTTTGAATGACACCTTTCTTGTATCGTTCCAAGCACAATTTACCATATACGAAGGATTAAAAAGGTCAAAACCACATTTTCCCACTTTTGTGCATAATTGGCAGTACTATATAAAAAAGGCAATCAGTCGAACTTCAGTATGCACACATGCGTTAGATGTCAGGTTTGTTGATAAAATTTTTACCCAGCAACAGAATCAAGACTCCTATAGTTGTTCAATGATACCTTTTTCGTTTCATTATAAAGAAAAATGATCAAATACGATTTTTAGATTTTTAATATAAATTGCAGGTCGAAATCGCATTTTTCCAACGCTGGGAATTCGGTGCAAAACAGTATATTGAAAAAATCCCATTTGGATCTAAATTTAATGAATTTTAATTTTAAAATCTCGAGCAATAGTACCATATGGAATAAATTTGTGTGAATTTGGCAAAACACGTTAGATGGATTTTGTGTAATAATTAACTTAGTTAACTAGAGTTAATATTGTGTGGCACGTGTGCTGATTCGCGTCGCTGGTCGCACTAATCGATATATAATTAGTGCTATAGAGATTAGGCCTGTTTTATACGTCGAATTTCGGTCGCGTCGAATACAATTCAAACAATAGATAATGAAGCTTAATGAGGTTTATCAGTCTCATTATCCATTCGACGCCACCAATTAAAATTCGACGTATAAAACAGGCCTTAGCTGAGCGTATAAATGGCCAGGGATTCTCGAAGCATGCTCTCGATCAGTTGCTTTCAACGTCTCGTCTCCCTCCCACCCATTCCTTTGGTTGGAAGCCACATGCATGGTAAGTACGTAACGTAGTTAGAATTACAGTATACAGCTATTTCAATTAAGGTTGTTCACGAGCGAAGCGGAAAAGTCGAATTACGAGCGCGAATTAAAGGCTGCTGGGAATCGCTAACAAATGAATGAATTTTCAAAGCGGTTCCCAGCAGCCTTTCGCGCTCGTATTCGACTTTTCCGCTTTGCTCGTGGACAACCTTAACTGAAATAGCTGTATTCCCTGTGTAAACAGGTGCATATCGTGGATGGGGATGGAGGAGGTAGCATTGGTTGGGAGGTCTCGATGACTCCTCGCCTGGTTATGAGCTGGGCTACGATGATGACCCATCATAACCTTGTCACCGAATCCATCTCTACCGATCGGCAGCGGGCAATAATAGACCTATATATAGTTAGTTGTTATCAGCGTGAAATGTTAATGTGATTTTGATCGGCATTTTTTTAATTGCCGGTTCGTATTTGGTCAATTGTGCTTGAAATGATACAACTGAGAAAGATGCCATTCAAAAGCTAAACAACTAATTCTTATCAATATGGAAAAATTGAATCTATCACTTAAGTCGGAGGGTACAAGGGCACACTAAATTTAGATTACTTTTTTATACACAGGCATGCATCTAATATCGGTGAAAGTCCATAGCGGGAATATAAGTGATGCCATGTGACAACTTTCATAATTGCATCATATAAACTTTTTACCACAATGTCGTAATATCGGCTCGCTAAAAGAGTAGAGAGGTTCAGATTTAACTTCCACTAGCGCTACCACTCACTAGCTTAGTACGCATCTGACTGGTTAATCGCGGATAAACCAAACTCATCTGATCGGTTAATAGCGGGTAGCGATCTGATATAATTGTTTGATGATCAGCGTTGAATTAATCATTTATATAGTCTTTAATTAAAGAAAAAGAGAAGAAATAAAATTGTGTTGTCAGTCTAATAAATGTATAAAATTCCACTCGAAATTTCCATTTACAAAATCTCTTCAACAATCAGTATAGTTATATCGAGTGAGATGCCCAAAGTGACGGTCAACCGAGTCAGCTGTTGACTCGGTAAGAATTTTCGTGAAAAACTTAAAACAAGATGATTTCAAGTATAGGAAGTGATCCAACTGTACATGTAGTTTTCTTCAAGCGAACCAGAGCCGTACGCATGATATTTTCAACAGGGAGCAGTAAGAACGAACCGAAAGTACTAAAGAATTTCGACGTTTCAAGCCGGAAAAAAGCCGTTCGTTGCCTGAACTCTTAAGGCAGGTTTGCACAAGGGAAACGGACGGTTATTAAGCCGTGTAGCAAAGCACAGAACACGTCACAAGTAATATACAAAATTATTCTGGTTATAAATAATATATGGTAATTATACAAACTATGTCTTACGTCATCTATAACGACTCTGAATGCCATACGCCAAAATGATGTACGTTTTTGGCTTTTTATCCATCTGCCAGAGCGCCAGTTTGCCAGAGAGCCGGCAGTTTTGCCAGAGCGCCAGTTTGCCAGAGCGCCAGTTTTGCCAGAGCGCCAGTTTTGCCAGAGCGCCAGTTTTGCCAGAGTGCCAGTTTCGCCAGAGTGCCAGTTTTGCCAGAGCGCCAGTTTGCCAGAGCGCCAGTTTTGCCAGAGTGCCAGTTTCGCCAGAGCGCCAGTTTCGCCAGAGTGCCAGTTTTGCCAGAGCGCCAGTTTTGCCAGAGCGCCAGTTTTGCCAGAGCGCCAGTTTGCCAGAGTGCCAGTTTCGCCAGCAGTTTTGCCAGAGCGCCAGTTTTGCCAGAGCGCCAGTTTTGCCAGAGCGCCAGTTTTGCCAGAGCGCCAGTTTAGCCAGTAAAGTGCTAGTCAGTTTTGCCAGTTTGCCAGTTTTGCCAGAGCGCCAGTTTTGCCAGAGCGCCAGTTTTGCCAGAGTGCCAGTTTTACTAAAGTGCTAGTCAGTTTTGCCAGAGCGCCAGTTTGCCAGTTTTGCCAGAGCGCCAGTTTTGCCAGAGCGCCATTTTTGCCAGAGTGCCAGTTTTGCCAGTGGCAAGTAAAGGAATTCGCTGCTTTTCTTTCAAACCATATCGTATACTGAACTTAACTAAACGTACTGATTTGTTTCAGAGAATTAAAACAGAAATTACTTTGACGCAAAAGAAAATGCTGAAATATATTGCGATATAACATTCGGCAAAACCAGTAATCGGCCCGAATAATCGTTGTGTGCAAACGTAGCTTAATGAGACACTAAATTAAATTAACAATTCAGTATATAGTCGAGTATATATATATAGTCGCATTATCCATTCATCTGTAATATTATTGTTATTCATCTGCACTATTATTATGTAGATATAGTTCCATAGTTACTGTTGCTTTAATTTAATGCGACACTAAATCAGTAGCTAAATGACAGTTAGAACACTTGGTGATCAAAAGACAGGATAATATTAGATAGGTAGAGTTAATTATTTTGTATATAAGTTATGTTATGTATGTAAATATATTTCAAATTAGAAGTGTTGCATTTTTATAGCATGGCTTCCTTGCGAAACGACTATACATATTAAAGGAGCAGTGTCACCGTTTGCGCAACTTTTCTGCGCATAGTGAAATTTGATATCGTTGGGCCAACGTTTTCAAACTATTTCACTATCATATTTCACTATTCAAGATGGCGTCCTTGCAGGGAGCTGTGCGAGGAGGTCATCGTGAAAATGCAGGACGAAAAAGGAAATATGAAGGCGAAAATCGAAGAAAATCGTGGGGAGGTCAACACAAGAGGATCTATATTTATTGAATAACATTTTTGAAGCGTGGAAAAGCTCAAAAAGCGAGGCGGGATACGACAAATGTAGTCATAGCGACTTCGCCGCGCATCTGTTATCTTTAGAGTATAGAAGAAGGTACGGATAATGAAATTTGTATGTTTAAGTTTGATTCAATTTGTAAGACGTAATGAAATGTGTGCTGTTTAACTATTTTAGGTCGGAAATAAAGCATTCACAGCGACGAACGCAAAGTGAAGCAACCACCGAATGTGCTACAGAAATAACAGAACAAGCCATTCAAAATATTTATCAAGGTAATCCCTATGCGTCCACAAACATAAATAGCCCCAAATGATATACTATTACAGTAAACAAGCAACAGAATGCTATATCAATGTTGATGAATTGTCAAATGGGTAGTTCAATGAATGGATGTAATGCATTGAACATGGCCGATTACAATGGATTACAATTTCTTTAAGGCCAAGAAACATCCACGCCGTTAAAAACTGGAGAAAGCCTACAGCTTCCTTCTCCATCTGAATCCCCTGTTATTGGAGATGAAGTCGAGGATAATACCATTGCAACAATTGATGCGAATACAAGCTTTGCTCGGTCTGATGCAACCCTTCTTGACAGGTACTGATTGTAAAGTAATATTTGTAGTTTATTATGGAATTGTGAATGTGCGTAGCAACAATATATTTGTTGTATCTCAAATTATTTATATCTGGTTCTACTATAACCAATGCAATAAATGTGTCCATGTTCACGGATGATCACCAATGGCTAGGGGGACAATGTGACCATGTTGATACAGATGGTGATGATAGCCATGACAAAAGTCTTCCCTTTTTTGATCGTCGAGATAAAGACTTTATCGAGTTACAAAAAGTTATTTTAAACCCTCAACTACTTGACAGTTTCAAGTATTATACTCGTTTCAGGTAAAGTAAAAGTGTCTTGTCACAAGCCCTAGTTGCAGGTGTGACGTTGCGAATATCCCGTGATTGGGGGGGGGGGTGCTGCCAGCCCGAAATTTCCAACAGAATTTCAAAATTTTCCAATGACCTCCCCCCTCTGCCCAAATATTTTTCAGAAAGACCTAACATAAAGGTGGCTTTTAGCCCTATTTACGATACTGGGTATTTAGGTACCTCTTCCCCCGAAAAAATTGTTGCTGTTTATTGTGCCAATGGACACTGCATTTGGGGGGGGGCACCCCCATAGCTACGTCCCTGCCTGGTTGTTACAATACATGTCTCAAAGACAATGTTGAATTATATAGGCATTTTTTTAAATATTTCATCTGCTTTAGGCATACTGGTAGTATTGAGTGTGTGAACAGTCTTGGTTTGGTATATACTCCAAAGAGAATTCCCTTCAAGTAAGTTTTTAGCAAGTATGAATATGACACATTGATGGTACTCCAAGTGTCCATGCCAAGCAGGCTGAAAACCTGGCCATGGTGAGAATTGAACCTGCGATCTGCTGTGCCCAGTCAACATCAATATATCATATTCACCTGAGTATAAAACACCAACACAAATTTTCAAAATACAAAAAAAAATATTACAACCCCTTATTTTTTTAAGAAATATTTTAAATTTTTTATGACACCCCGCCCCCCTCTCTAGTGAGAATATATATTTCATAGCCACCCCCCCCCCATTCATGCTGAAAATATGTTTGTGCCCCCCTTTTACACCTTAAAACTTTTTCATAGCCCCCCATTGGGCATTAATAATGACTGATTAATTTAATTTTAGTTATCAAACTTACAAAGCAAGACGGCAACTCACTGCTATTGATTGGAATTTCCATGTTGACCTCCCACAGAAAACATCCAAGTCTGGTAATAACGTTGTCACCCGAAAATACAACCAGAGAACCCGGCAGTGGGATATTAAGAAGGTAAAGCAAGAAAAAGGATATGCATACATCCCAGTGCTTATTTCCCACATGATGAGGAGAAGAGCTATGGACACAGATTTTGTTACAACAGTCGTTGATCTGAACAAGAGCGACCCGGCCCTTATATCGCCAACTATTGCACATGTTCCACCACCAACCACTAAAGAAATCATTACAAGAAGAAGCAGATTTGCAAAACAATAAATATTGAAGATTGATGTCAGTGATTGCTGCCATTTCAAAATGCAGTGACTAATTAATGTAAATATTTTGAGGCAATTTGCTGTGCTTCTAAAATTTAATGTACACAATTAATTATCTATTTTTTTGTTATCATTGCAAATTTAAATAAATAATCACAGCTCTAAATATGAACTAAATATTAACCATTATGTACATTGTACCGTACCAATGCACTAACTTGTTATATGCACTCAGAAGAATTGGGTTCAAATGTTTGGATTTATAAGTTGGTGCATTTCAGCAGAGTGCCACTGAGTCAATAGATTTAATATACACTGTAACAGCAAATGATGCAATCATGGCCGTAGGAACCATGGGGGGCAGGGCCCCCTGAAAATTCTAATTTCTAAGTGAATCTCGAAATGAATGCACAGTTGCACATGTTTTGAGTTTGCATAATACAGATCAATCTAGGTAAATCTAACCCCTGGAAAGAGTGGAAAATAAAAATCGCTGTTGAGCCTGCCTTATTTTTATCATCTTCCTTCAGCCCTGTATGCAATGTCCATGCAACACATTATGTTAAGGTACATAGTTTACTGTACTTAGTTTTCCCTATACCCCATGTAAACTCCAGTAATGGATGGCCACCGTTCCCTTATTTTCATTACTACACATGAAGGGTAGACTCGTCTGTTTCCTTTACCAAGATGCCCATGGCGTGCAAGAATAAATTGCCTATAGGCTGCTTTTCGAAAAGCCCTACTGCTGTTGTCTTCTCTATCGTTTCTTATATCCCCTGTGTTTCTTATGCACAACTCGATCACATCAGGATCCAGACACAATTTCGCGAATCGGGAAGAAAGCGTTATGCATTTTTTAAGTTTGCAACATTTATTCTCGACATCTTGTGTCATGGGGTGACATCTGCCACAAACACACCAATCTGGAACAGAACCTGATGCTGAATCATCTATCTGATCTGGGTTATGTGTGTCGGAAGGAACAGGACCTTTGTTCTTTGTTTCACTGTCTGCCAATGCTGAACCAGTTGGTTGCTCAGTTGATGCTTGACCAAACTCACCAAAATTTTCATCCTCATCAAGATCATCCTCCATTATGAGCAATGTTTCTATGTAGTCCATACTACCGATCCCTCTTCGCAAGCTTCTTATAGCTAGTTTTTTTACCATGGCCTCATCTAAGGTTGCAATAAAATCCTAAAATTGTACAAATGTATTTGTAGCCTATATAAAATAATATATTCTTGGCTTTCAACTATTCACAGGAGAGACAAATGGACAAAATTAATGTCCACCAGTGACTGTGGTTTCTTTTATCAAGACGACCAGCATGGCTGTCATGTCTTTTGTTCAATTGTCTCTCCTGGGAATAGTTGAAAACCAAGAATAGGCTAAATTCATGTTCATAAGTTCAACAATGACAATAAATTTACTTTTACTTGTGAACCCAAAGTGAAACTATAAATCCTTTCAAATGCACTATAACCAAGTACCCAGTGGCGTAACTACTATGGTCTCAGACCGGGAGACCCCGGGGGCCCCCAACCCAAATGGGGGCCCCCAGGCTTAGACAATAGAGCAAAAATATTGGTCAGGGCCTCTGATATGTTACAATGTCGTTTTACGACCATCAGAATTCTGTAAAATCTCTCCCCAAAGTCCAGGAAATGGCATTTGAGAGAGTCTAGATTCAAAAATTTTCCGGATGAGCATGCCCTGGACCCCCTAGAAAACTCGTGCATATACGGGGCTCGACTCGTGCCTTTGGTACGTCCACTAGGGGGGCCTTCGAAAATTTTGAACCGGGGGCCCCCTGATATAACGTTACGCCACTGCAAGTCCTGCATGTACAGTACCTTACTGTAAACTGTATATGTATACAGTATTTCAATATATTGAAAAATCTCTATTACAGACCCTATAAGTTAACCTTGTTTACTTTTTTTGGTAGTCAAATAAGCATGAACGAGAGCAATGCTGCATTAGCAGAGTAAGAATACAATACAATACATTCTAGGTAGTTTTTGCCTGCCAAAAACGTAAACAAAGTTTACCAAACATGCAAAAAGGGCTTCATTTAAAACGTATTCAACAAATTCAAGTATGCGCTATACCTTGACATCTTTGTGCTCCTTTTCCCTCTGTGTCTCCTCTGACTCGGTTGGTTTAGAACTAAGACGAAAGCCTTTTTCTTTGCCTTGTTTTGCACGAGTATCCGTAGCTTTTTCACTCCTGTTGTCTCTTTCCCTTCCCATGTTTTTTGTCATTGCCTAGACGAAAATCATAAAAGCAATTGTTAAATTCATGCTTTCGATTTATCATTTTAATGTTTAAATTAATATATTGACATACTTACTCTATTCTTGCAAGGTTTATCGCGAGTACCACACCGGCATTTATCCGAACATTCGACATTTCGCCCTTTGCAACGACAACCTCGAGTTTCATTCTCTTTCCTTTTTACACTGCAAGAACTTTTACAATCACAGTGGCTTTCCTATGCAAATGTGGGAATGATCAATTCAACATTTTCCATCTATGTATTGTATGCAAATAAATGCAAATTTTTACTCACCATTTTGATTTTTCACACTTGCGCCGAATGGTTCCGGCCATTTCCGAAATGTTTTGTTTATGCGCAGCAAAGATGCGCAAACGGTGACACTGCTCCTTTAAGAAAGGCAGAATATTCATGAGCATGGTGTGTCAACAACTGGCGCGCACAATTTCCCGCCAAAAATTAATTTACGCAGTTCATGCTAGCCTGCATGCGCGCAGTCTTATGACTTCAAAACGATGTCGATATCATGAGACTGCGCGCTGGCTAAGTTTAACAGTATGCTACCAATTTCAGCAACAACTCTTGTTTTTAAAGTGCTTATGTCACAAAAATTGTTTTTTGATATTTGGTAGAGGACAAAAAGTTAGTTAATAGGTTCTTTAACATTTTTCGGTTTTCTCTTTTCATTCGCGAGATATGAAAACGTCTAGAAACAAAGTAAACATAGAACTAAGGAATGCCAAAAAGGATTACTATTCCTCAAAAATAGCTGGTCAAAAATTCAATCCTAAAAAAGCTTGGAAAAGTATAAACAACTTATTAGGTAGGCAAAACAAACCAACAGTGGTGAATGAGATTAATCTAGGGGGAAAAAATTTTACAACTCCCAAAGATATTGCAGAGGGCTTTAATGATTACTTTTCAAATATTGGGCCTGATTTAGCTAGCAAAATTGATACTTCAAATTATAATTTTGAAACATATACTAAAACTGCTGAATCAGAATTTGCAGCATTCCAGCCTGTTACTGTCAGTCATGTCTGTCGTCTCTTGCATGGGCTTTCCAGCAATAAAGCCACTGGCATTGATAAAATTTCTTGTAAAATTATTAAGATAGCTGCACCAGCTATTTCAGACTCATTGACGTTTATTTTCAATCAGGCTATAACTCTATCCTCCTTTCCTAATGAATGGAAAATGGCAAGAGTAATACCTTTGTATAAAAATGGCCAACGGAATATTCCAGGAAACTATAGACCAATATCAGTTTTACCTGCGATTAGCAAAATTATGGAGCGAATTATGTATGATCAACTGTATAACTATTTAACAAAATTTGAACTCCTTAGTGATTCTCAATTCGGTTTTCGAAAATCTCATTCTACAGCAACTGCATTACTGGACTGTACCAATGATTGGTATATGAATCTAGACAGAAAAATGTTTAACCTAGTAGTCCTAATTGATCTAAAAAAAGCATTTGATACTGTTGATCATCAAATTCTATTGAGGAAGTTAGAACTTTATGGAATAAAAGGAGAAGCTCTAACTTTGCTCAAATCTTATCTCACAAACAGAAACCAGAAGTGCCAAATTAAGAATTCCTTTTCTACAGAGCGATTGATTAAATGCGGTGTACCACAAGGCTCTATCTTAGGACCACTATTCTTTCTGCTATATATAAATGATTTACCTCAGTGTCTAAACAAAACAAAACCTCGATTGTTTGCTGACGACACAAATCTGACAGCATCGGGAGATTCTATAATTGACCTTGAAACTGCAGTAAATTCTGATTTGGAAAACCTCAGAAAATGGTTAATTGCCAATAAACTTAGTCTAAATGTAGCTAAGACAGAATTTATGTTAATTGGTTCAAACGCAATGATTAAAAAAAATTCTGATTCACATTTAAATGTTTTCATTGAAAATAAGCAAATTAAACAAGTTAGCGAATGCAAAACTCTTGGAGTAATAGTTGACCAGCATTTGTCTTGGAAAAGTAATTCCGAAAATATATGCAAAAAAATAACTGCAGGAATCTCTGCTATTCGCCGAGTCAAACCTTTCGTTGACAAAAATACACTCAATTCGATATATAATGCTATTGTCCGCCCATACTTTGATTACTGTTGTGAAGTATGGGATGTGTTTGGTGAATCACAATCAAAACGACTCCAAAAACTTCAAAATAGAGCTGCTAGAATTATCTTGAACATGAGTAATGACGTAAATCATTCCATTGCTCTACGTGCATTGGGCTGGGAGCCACTCAAAACTGAAAGGAAGAAAGCTAAGGCAAAAATGATGTACAAAGTATTAAATAAAATGGGTCCTAAATCACTCACCAATCTTTTTTCATACAAATGTGAGAAAACAAACTACAACCTTCGTGACATTTCAAGTGGTCTTAGTTTACCAAAACCGCGTACTAACAACATGAAAAATAGTTTCATGTATGACGGAGCACACCTTTGGAATTCTATTCCAAAGGAAATTAGGGAAAGCAAAACTCTTTCATCCTTTAGAAATAAAATCGCTGCTCACAAAATTGACATAGAGTAAATTGATGTAACTGTAAATATTCTAATAACCTTCTTATCATGTAAATAATTTAATATTCTACCTTTTTAAACTTAAGTATTTTAATATCTCCATGTAACATTTTTCTATTTTTGCACACGCCCCCCGTGGAAATCAGCTTCGGTTGACGGGGTCAGCGTGTATAAATAAAGTTTCTATCTATCTATCTAAAAATTGGCTTTTAGCGAAAAATTGTCGCGCCCGAGAAAAAACCGGAAAAGGGTCTGGGGCGAGAGCCGTGTGACGTAGCTTAAGGGACGGAAGTTCGAATTCACATGTGAAGGAGTACTAAAAAGCTATTGGGAAGACATATGTGTTTCAGCACTCATGGTTCTTAATGTGACTCAGAATACAATTATATTCCTAGGTATATTATACAGGATGAATCAAATGATACTAGTCACGAAATTGGAACTCTAGAAGCAGTTGATAGCGAAATTTTAGGCGATTATGATGCATATTGTCTTTATGCCGATGAGGCGCTAGCGAGCCAAGAATGGCAAGAATGCTACGCGCGATAAAAGCTACGCGCGATATTTAAAACTATGCGGAACACAAGGAACAAAACGAGATGCTAGAACGAAGATTAGACGGCCTTGAAGATATTAAATCATGGTGAGCGTAAACATAAATTTATTTAACATTTTAACGGCGTAAAACAAGTATCTCTGGCTGATATATTTTTGATACGGCATCAGTCACATCAAACCCTCACCTGTATCATATTTCACAAGTGTAAATGCGGCGATTGTGCGATAATACATATACAATATACACACGAAGCTTGGTGCTGTCAGGAGATGGAATCTTGTAGGGATGTTCTGAAGGATAACTTCGTTTTAGAAGATGTGCCACAGCCGCCGTGCTGTATCACTCTACACTCGGGATTCAGACCTATTTGTTTGGAAAAATGGGCTTTAAGAATTGAACTTGCGAGAAAATACAATCGTTCGTATTAAATAAACGTGATCACAGATAAACACTGTAGCTTCAAACAAGAATATATACGTAATTTGCTCGGAACCAGTCTGTTTATATTTTCTTTGATCTCGTGTCTTGTATTTTCTTGCGAAGGTGATGGAAGTGTGGTTTTAACTCTTTGTTGTGACTGATGCCATATGAGCCCGTATCCCGCAAAATATAATATTAGCCAGACATACTTATTTTACGTTAAAATGTTAAAATAAATCTATGTTTACACTCACCATAATTTAACATCTTCAAGGCCATCTAACCTTCGCTGTAGCATCTCTTTTTGTTGCTTGTGTTCTGCTGAATTTCTGAAATATCGTGCGTACCATTCTTCGCCGGCAAGCGGTTCATCGGCATAAAGGCATGCATCATAATCGCCTAAAATTTCGCTATCAACTGCTTCTATAGTTCCAATTTCGTGACTATAGTATGATCTGATTCATCCTCTATAATATATCAAATGTATAATGCGCGTCGAAATTAAGTCCCTTAAGCTACGTCACACCACGCTCGTCGCAGACTCTTGTTGATACGCGACAATTTTACGAAAATCGCTGTTTAGAGCCTCGTATCTCGCGAATGAAAAGAGAAAACCGAAAAATGTTAAAGAACCTATTAACTAACTTTTTGTCCTCTACCAAATATCAAAAAAAAATTTTTGTGACATAAGCACTTTAATAACCCACTGAAATGATACACAAACGCGGTCGTACAAATCTTTACATGTCACATTATTTTGAACGCTGCATATAGTTTTACAAGTGGATGTATAAATGCATATGACCGTGATATGATTTATGTTTTAAAACATTACAAGGTCAAAGGCAAGATGTATGTGGAAGTATATAAATGTCAGCTTTCATTAATAACCTTATTGAGTGACACGGTAAATTAAAGTGCGGGTCCGTCCATCCACATTAAGGATTTAATTAAGAGTGATCGAATACAAACGCGAAACATTCGCGGTTATAGTCGTTACGCGCATAATAAGCAATTATTGGATGAGGGTGAGCATGATATCAAGAATTATTCAGATCGAGGTCAATGTTATCTGCCGAAGCGAAGCTGAGGCGGATAACATAGACCGAGGTCTGAATAATTCTTGATATCATGCGAAAGCCGAATCCAATAATTGTTTTATTATACATTTAATAAAGACATGAGAAACGTATAAAACGATTCCTGTTCATGAGGTAGGAAAAGTACAATTTGAGTATCAAACACCTTGCACAAAGTCAAAGGTCAGCTAAATATTCTATTTCTACTTCTATTTACCCTTTTGTGGCTTTTTTCGTGCTTTCACTATCCTTATCTGCCAATAATTTGGAGAGTTCACTTTCATTCAGCGAAGCAAATCTGCTGTAGGCCATTGTTTGTTTGTTTTTTTTTTCGCGCGCTTATAGGTTCAAGCTTTTGGCCGCGCAAGGGTTTGGGCACGAGAGAGTCCAATAATTTTTTTTTTGGATGCAAGTTCGATCCAAAAAAACAATTATTGGACGCTGATGACGTCATCGGCGGAAAATACGTAATAAATGCCGAATACTGAAAATTAGCTGGTGCTTTCTGACCAATTAGAAACGAGAATACATATTAAATGTATAATAATACTATATAGCACATTAAAATATTAATTTAACATGCTTAATAGCTTTATTTTCGTGAAGTTGAACTATTCAAAATATTTCATTATTGTTATGTTACTGATAATGTTTGAACTCTTTTGCAGCAGGTCCATTACGCGTAGAACGTGCACGTTCTACGGATGTTTCGTTTATATCTTCGGTTCAGTACACGCTATGTCGATGAAAATACCGCCATTCGATTCAGTATAAAAATATATACTAATTTATAACGACAGTTTTAGTGACTGGCTACATTGTAGCGATTTATAAGCTTTGAAAGTCAAACGGGCTTAAATATGATCAAATTACGCAATATTACTAACAAATTATAAACATAGACATACCTTTCGCCGAACATAACTTCGGCCCCTTGAGACGTATGCTCATTCTTGTATTCTTGGTCAATGAAGCAGTTAAAAATAACACGTATAGTGTTATTTTCAAGCTTCTAGCGTTAAAACGTGAGTTTTCTTGCCGAATTTTGCATTTCTGCCCGAATTTGCGTTAATCCCAAACCGGAAATACGACGAAAAACCGTCAAAACAATGCGTAGTTTGTATCGCGTGACTCTAGAAATGCCAGAAATGGCTTCTACAGGTCAAAGTGCACCCATACGCGTGAGTTTGACGTCATCCAACCTCGTACCCAGGGCCTTTGCGCGGTTCAGAGGCTCTGGTACGGGAAGCAAAGGCCCTGGTAAACACTGGTCATGTGACTCCAAAAATATTGGACATTTGTAACCTGGCCTTTGTTTAGGTCATGTTATCCCGGGGGGGGGATGAACAACTGAACATTGCAATGCACGAACTATAAAAGTTTCAAATACAAATGATTTTGCCTTTGATTTTTAAAATATGAATGTATAACAATTGTTTGAAAATCCATATTTTAAAACAACAGACAGCAGATTTTAGGCTTGTTTTTATTTGATGGAAATTATAAACTTTGAAGTCACATGGATTTTGAATTATGCTTTAAAGAATGCAGTATATTCGAGGTAAACGATTTTATGATGCATATATAAAATTATATTCTCATATCTTTTAATATTTATCAATTTATATATCATAAATTCCAGCAGATTCGTGGCTGTCTGTTTGTATAATTAGTTTTCTTCGTTTAATTACTCCTCCATCGCTTTTGGATATAAACCCTCCTTCATGCCTGATATATTTTTTGGTTATCTCCATCCTTCACTTAGTAATTCACTAAGGCCATGGGAATGAAAGTCATAGATTTGCGTCCACCGCCCGCATGCCTCAAAAGCTACCGCCTAAAATTTTCATTATTTACAAAAAAATTCATTATTTTCACAAATAAAGCAAAACTCAATAAAATTAGCAATAAAATTGTGTATTGATTACAATAAAATGAACATATTGTAGTGTGTTTGTCCTCAGTATCCAGATTCTATGAAATTCCAAATTATATTCACCGAAATGGCGAAATTGGCACACAGATCTTCAGTACTGCAACTGCGTGAGCTCGAGATATATGTAATTCTGTGGCGTAAACGGTAATTCGTGTTTTGATCTCTGTATTTACCACCCAAAAGGATGGTAAAAAAATAATGAATAATGAATAATGAAAAAAACCCGCATGTTTTT
>CACRXK020009058.1:0-16248 GCA_902702795.2 Paramuricea clavata
GATAACGGCCAGTCAACAGTCAATGACTGGCTAAAAATCCCTGTTGACCAGTCACTTTATATCCTCATCAGTCATCGCACACAGGGACGCCGGAAGATCGATAATTGGGGGGGCAGATATTCATATATTCGTGTTCACAGACTGTAAAAACAATCGATTTCAAAAGAAATTAATTGGGCAGAACAGGAATATATGAATATCTGCCCTCCCAATTATCGATCTTCCGGCGTCCCTGATCGCACACAAATTCACCTTCATACAAATAATGTGATTGTGAACGTCTTCAGTGTTTAAAACTTGAAACAATACATATGAGATGTCATGGAGATGTCCAATTTGAATGAGGCAGTACTTGCACTTCTTGCCAGTTTCTACCTTCTGGATTTTGATTATTCGCAGATGCAGGAAATTGGTTGGAATGTTTTTCAGCATTAGATTTTTAAGACACAAATGTGTCACAAGACATTGCCAATTTGTTTAAGTCGACGATGACAAGCTACCAGAGTTTCAAAGTTGATATGCAATAAGCTGGTACTAATACAGTATGTACTGTATGATGAATATCATGTGGTATATATTTTTCTGTATGAATATCATGTGGTATATATTACTATATGATGAATATCATGTGGTATATATTTATATATATTTATATACAGTATAAACTATTGCATGCAAGGTGCCATGTATTCTTTATAATTGCTTCCAGTCTATAATCAATATATCATTACTATAACTTGTTGATCCTTATAAAATAAAAATATACCTCTTCCTTAAACTAAAAAATTTTAAAGAGAAAATATTTATAAAATAAGAAATTGAGTTTTCTTATTTTAAGAAATATCTCATGATTTTCTTAAGATTTTCTTAAGAAAAAAATTCTTAAGAAAATTAGTAAGAAAATTTTCTTACCAGTCTCCCAAGAGAATTTGGACTTATTTTAAGAAAATTTTCTTAAAATAAGAAATTTTAAAGGAAAAAATATTCTTAAAATAAGAAATTGGTATTCTTATTTTAAGAAAAATCTCATGATTTTCTTAAGAAAAAAATTCTTAAGAAAATTAGTAAGAAAATTTTCTTACCAGTCTCCCAAGAAAATTTGGACTTATTTTAAGAAAATTTTCTTAAAATAAGTTTTTTTTTTCTTAAAATAAGAAAGTGATTTTTTGCTGTGCAGGGACGCGTTCTTTTCCGTACATATTTCTATACGACTTCTTAAAATCACGAATTCCAGCAAAACAAAAATTGACCCGAGTTAGGAAACATTAGGTGAACAGTTAAGTCAGCAGAACACTATATGCCGTTTGCTGTGACCTCGAAAAGTGCCTAGAAAACGATTTTCATTAAGCATATCTTGGAACTGAAATGTTTTTATGAGAACTAACACTTTCCAACACGCTGAGTTCAAATCCGAAAACTTCCCGCACCGTAGACCCACAGTTTTCTCACAAACTGCTATTTTATCTTCACTAATTTCACAACAAATTTTTTCATTGTTCAACGATAATTTTTTCATTGTTCACAAATGACTAATTCCTATGAACCAGTTTGCTCGAATTATTTTGAGTTATGCAATTTTAAGCGTGTTGGACGTAAACAACATATCTTGTCTACAACTTTGGGAAGGTACCGATATCGCTTTGTAAAATCTTCAGTTCTGGCTGTATCTCTATAAAATCACAAGGACGTCAATCTTAAGTCGTTGGGCTATATCTATGGGATGAAAAATAATTCCTTACATGCGATTAAAATGTTTTGTACAACGATGTAAAACGGTAATCTTATGGAATGAGTCAGCATTTCCATTTCCAACACAGTTTCTGAGATGTAATTCAAGAGGTAACTTATCATTGCATTTGAACTATAATATCAGTTGGTGTTATTATGTGAATATTATAAGCGAATATTATTGGAAAAAAAAAAGGGCCGCCATATACGTTGAAATCACCAAATAAACAGTTTATGTACACATTTCTCCACTTCGTCGAAAGTTTACAGAGCAGATTTTATACCTTGGCACTGGTCTTTGTCTTTGATATGAACATTTATTCTCCCAAGTCTTCTACTAGCAACCAATCGACAATATTTCACTTTAGCGTTGTCTTTGCCGTTACTTTGGCTTCGCACTACTTTTGTTTTAAATACCTTGATCGCGTTAAATTAGTTATTTTTCAGGCCAGTGATATAGCCAAAAGACTTAGCATTAACGTCCTTGTGATTTTACAGAGATATCGCTAGAACTGAGGATTTTAGAAGGCGTTATCTTACCTTCTCAAAATTGTAGACAAGATATGTTGTTTACGTGCAACACGCATAAGATTACCTAACTCAAAATAATTCGGGCAAAACCGGTCTTTTGTTAAAAGGAAGACTGGTTAATAGAAATTGGTCGTTTTGAGTGATATAATCGTGTGGCGTCATCGATCCGTGTCGTTGAACAACGGAAAAAATTTGTTGTGAAATTAGCTAAGATAAAATAGCATTTTGTGAGAAAACTGCGGGTTTACGGCGCGGAAAGTTTTCGGATTCGAACTCAGCGTGCTTGAAAGTGTTAGTTCCCGTAAAAATATTTCAGTTCCAAGACATGCTTAATGAAAGTGAACGATATCAGGACGCAGCAAACGGCCTACTAGTTGACAATGGCAAATAGGTGTTCGATTTTTAATTAGTTTCAATTGTAGTTATGTATGGTATTTTAAATTTTATTTCAGTGGAGAAGACCATGCAGTGAAACTCAAAAGAAATCTTCATTCAAGGTAAACAATCACTTTATTTTTTACAGGATTAAATTAGTTTTCAGTTGCCATGCATGAAAATAGATACTTCCCGAATTTGCCATTCCGAAGTTGATGAGAGGACTGGGGACGAGTGTTAAAAAGTGCCCAAATTAAGAAATGAACCAAATCACTAAAAACACCACCTCACAATTAGTAAGTATACAAAGTTTAAAGACGTTTACATGAATACCCTTCGAAAAATAAGCTTTCGAAAATTGTGAAATTACTCGGAGTTAAAAGATTGTTTTTGGGACGCGCGTCCCAAAAACAAAAATTACAATACATTTCATAGTAAATATCGCGATTTTCGAAAGCTTATTATTCGAAGGGTATTCATGTAAACGTCTTCAAACTTTGCATACTTACTATTTTTGAGGTGGTCTTTTTGGTGATTTGGTTCATTTCATAATTTGGGCACGTAGTCCACTCATCAACTTCGGAATGGCTAATTTGCTGGCTGACAACGAAATCTATACATATTTTCGATGGTGATATTACTGATATAAACTCAAACGGTCTGTGTCAGCGTGGTAGTGACAATAGCCGACTTGAGATGAGCTAAATCTAGTACGCGCACGTGACAAAAAGACAGTTACTTATGTTTTCTTTTGGATTTGTTACCAGTTTAAGTTTGTTTTTCATCTGTATCTTTCTTTAATAAGTTCTTTGTATGTTTGCATGGTGATAAAATATAATAGGTTTTGTTTGTGGAAACACCACGTAAATTTATTACTGCAAAGCTTTCGATCCGTAAGCCCGGATCTTCATCAGTGCTAATAATATCACAGAATAGAAACAGGACCAGAAGTGTCACTCAGACGATATTTTGTCCGAAATTTTACGAGTGCTGACGTGAAAATACGCCATCATATGACGCCATCCTGGAGTGCACACGGACGTTTTTCATAGGAAAACATAGGTACAAAGTGCCGGGTGCACTCCAGGATGGCGTCATAGCACGCAAAAAAATTTCGGACGTTTTCCTTCAGCCAAAACACATAAGAGTGACACTTCTGGTCCGGTATCTATTCTGTGATAATATGTGACTTGTTTAATTCACACGCTCTTTTTATATACAAAAGTGTCGTGATCTGTTGGCTCGCGTCATTTGAAATTTAATTAAACGGCACATCAACCACGTCATTCCAAACGTAGTGAAGTGATTCCATTTTATTTTCATGTATCTTTCTTTGTTGACAAAAAGAATCCATATTTTTTACCCGTGTTGCTGACACTGCCAATTTAGGGTGTGTTTTTTTGTCACGTCCGCGTCCTAGATTTACCACATCTCAAGCTCTTTAATACCACCAAAAGCTGCAGATTGAGATGTATTCGATTGCCTGAAAAATACAAGCGAAACTTCGATGTTTCGAGCGAAGGCCTTTAATTAACTCAAGAAAGTGTCCTTGAGTTTATAAGCTGGCAAGACTACAGTGATGTCACCTTTCCGTATGCTATAGCATGCAAATTAATCATCCCTCAAAATTTATTTACATCAAAATATTTTTTTTCTGTGTTGGTGTAATGTACTCAGGTGAATATGATGCTTGTGATGTTACTCTGAGTGTATATCCACACTGGGCAAGCTTGAAAAATATGCCTGTCCACGGAACGATCCAATCGAACCTACGACCTTTGGAATACTAGCCCAATGCTCTGCCAACTGAGCTACGCGATCTGGTCGGTTCGAGTATGTGATATTTCGGAACAGAATATTTCGGAACTTAGTATTCCAAAGGTTGTAGGTTCGATTCCCACCGTGGCCAGGCATATTTTTCAAGCTTGCCCGGTGTGGATATACACTCAGCGTAACATCACCAACATCACAGTGTTCCTGAAGTGACCGTGGAACATCTCCAAAATATTCAAAACACACCGCTGACGTGGACATCAAGATAGTTTCTTGCAAATTAAGAAATGACTGGAGTACTGAATATAAAATAGTCAGTCGAAGAAAACTATTTTGGGAGGAAACGCAGAAGAAACTGACACTTTTATAATTATCCAAACACGTGTGGGTGTGTATGAGCACGCACGCATGATAACTATGGTCGGTGTAATAAGAGATACCTATATAGTTCTTCCTTTTCCCGGATGACAATTGCGGGGGATATCAAATTAATTTTATCTAACAGGAAACTCTCTCTTACAAACACCGCTATCACTTCCATCTTTTTTTGCGGTTTGCTCTTTGTTTGATTCAAACATTGAAAATATTTTCTTCAAACATAATTATATACATGCTTGCACATTATCTTGCGCATTCTGAGTTTAGGGTCAGGGGTGAAGACAGTCGTGTCTAGTGTTTATGAATGCTGACCCAAATCCTTACCCTGATCAAGACAAAACAGCAAGACATGAATCCACATCTCGTCTTCGTTCTCCTGCCTTCGTTCACAACAAATATTTTGGAAAAATTCGTTGTGAACTTCATTCCGAACGAAGGCAGAAGGACAAAGACGGGATATAGTTTCATGTCTCCCTGTTTTTTTCTGGGTCAGGGCAAGAATTAGGGTCAGTATTCATAAACAGCAACACACGGGAAGACACGTTGAACAACCACCAGTGACGTCCAACTCAGTATGCGCAAGATAATGTTCAGACGGCAAAAATTGTCAAGTACGTCTTCGTCTTCGTACTTCGTTGTCTTGCTCAAACTCTCTTATTGAATAGTGGTAGATAGCTACTTCAGAATAATTTATTCGTCCGCCAAGGCAGGAATCGAACCTGTGGCGGTCTTTGAATGACCAGCTCTCTGACCATGGAGCTCGGATTTAAAGGTCAATAGCAGTATCTCCGCAATTGGACAATTAAGGTAAAGGCATAACTAACAATTAAGGTAAAGGCATAACTAAAATAAGCTCACTGGCTTTGATTGGAAATTGAATAAACAACCTTTGCCAGTCGTTCGCGACTTACAATTTTCAGAAGTAGTTATGAAATTTGACTGATCAGACGACAGATGTAGTTCCGTTTCATAAATACCAGAAACTCTTGATAGACTTCAGTTTCATTATCAATTCACAATTTTCCAACATCCTGGCAATGAATGAGCGCACAAAGACTGAATCGTGAGATGATATGTTAATTGTGTATCAGTACAGTAACAATGTTTTGACACGTTCTTGTCAGAAACACACATTTCAATTTACAAGGACACATTTTTAAATTCACAAGGACACAAAGTGTGTCAAAATACACGCTTATTTATTAAGCCTGATATATACAAACGCTTAATTAATTAATTAATTAAAACATGCCAAACCCTTAATTGGCCACCATGGTTGAACATTATCCTAGCTGAAAATTTAAAAGTTTAATCAACTGCCATGTGCATGCCGTCTGCTATAGGAATGTGATGAATAGGCATAAATTGATTTAATAAACCACAATAACAAATAGAATTCCAAAATCGTGTCCGGCTTATTCTTTAAATTAACCGAATGACGGAATCAAGTTTTAATTTAAATATACGCGTTTCAATGAATTTTTTCCTTTTATGAAACATTACAAATTTACATTGCTTTATTTTTTCAGACTTTTCAGCCTTCAGGACTGTTCACATTGTTGCTTATAGTCGTGGTTCCGCCTAAGTGGGGGAGGGGGGGGGGACTATAAATGTAGCGTTACTATTCATTTTTACAGCGACTTGTGCAAAAATATTGTATATATAGGCAAAGATCGCCCACACATATGTTTTCCCAACATGGGTGGGAAAAATAAATATACTCGTGTCAAGTGTATTATTAGTAAGATTTAAGAGGCTATTATGACATTCCCACTTCAACTTTGTCTATAAATATATGGTTCACATGCATTGTTCTAAGTATATGGTTTGTCCTGCCGCACCTTGTCTTTCAATACGTGCAATTATCCCACAGATATATATTTTCTGCTTCTCTGTTAATCTCTCACTGTGTTCACAACTTCATAAGCAGATTGTGCTGTGTATTTAGAATAACTTCATGGGTGTGGCTGATTAAACAGATCACTTCATTTATCAGCGGAATGATGCCTTCCAATATATAATGCCCTCAGAGGAAACTTCGAACCACAGGACTGTGAACCACACTTACTCACTCATGAGCAAGTGGAGAAAAACAACACGGAAAATTTCTACATACCTCGCCTATGGCTACAAAATCAAAATTTAATTAATTCAATAAAAACTATAATTTTTGCAACTTCTCATGAATATACCAGAGGAAACTTGTAGATCAAAACAAGGAAGACTAATTCACTTCTTGAGTATAGGAAATTTTACATCACATGTCTGTGCCAGAATATTTCTCATAAAGTATATTGTATCAAAATCTATCAAAATCAGAGATTTTCAAGCTGAAATAAATTATATAGGTATAACCATACATACTTCAGTGAATGGAAAGGTCGCCTTAACTGTATCTAATTTCCATTAAGAAATCCTGCAAAGAGAAAATATTATATATATATATATATATATATATATATATATATATATATATATATATATATATATATATATATATATATATATATATATATATATATATATATATATATATATATATATATATATATATATATATATATTAAAGTCTAAACACAAGAAGGAAAAGAATTGACAAAGCAAGTGATAATTAGAACTTCTTGTTTGGTACTTGAAGCTTAAAAGAAACGGAAAGATCTTAAAAAATTGATTTCAATTCTTGTTTATTCTTCTAATTAATTCTCTATAGTTCGTATCAAAATAGATAAAAATAAAGGAAAAGTAAGGGATACATGAGGCCCAAGAAAAGGAAGGGGTTTGCCTATCTTATTTTAACCACATAATTGAACAACACGTTTTTCACATCGAGTCAGGAAATCATGAATTTGAGCGATAGACCGCCAAAAGCTTGTACATTGTATGCCTTGGCGTGGGGGAACTTGCTTTAACGGGAAAGATAAAAGAGTGATTTAAAGCAGCCATTGAGCCAATCACGTAAATGAATAAACAAAAAGAGAATTGAAAACTTCGTTAATTGAATTGGACACCAAACAGGGCGGTATCGAGCAAGTCACATTGTTGAGAAATAATCAAGTGTAGTTAATCAGCGTAAGACTGTAGCGGCAAGAACATTGGAGAGTCATTTATAACTCTGTCTAGTTATGATGTTCTCATTTATCATCCCTTTCATCGCTCTTTATGGAGGATTGGAAGCAAAATCAAACATGTCGGACATGTTGTATGTCTCTTCCTGGTTATGCAAACTGTTGTTACAACCTGTATTAAAATATTTCTCTCATCACTTTTTTCTTTCTTTACTCAAAGCGTAACCCGACCGCCGCCAACTTTCAGTGCAAAGATTGTGTGTAATATCTTCACAGATTTTACTGCGGAGCAAAGGAAGTTTTGTATGAAACATCCGCGCTTGACATCTGCTATTGCTAAAGGCATTGAAACTGGACTTCGTGAGTGTGAAAATCAATTTCAACATCACAGATGGAATTGTATATCAACTTATGAAATTGCGAGTTTTGGTCAAAACAGATCTGTCCGTAAGTTTTGTCTTGATCCTAATTATAATAATTATTAACAAGTGCTTGAGTTCATCATGTTCACACTCTCACACTATCAGCAGTAATTCCATCATAGGTTCTTTATTGATAATCGCATTACGATTAAATCTTTAGCTTAACTTATAACCGTTGATATTGTTACGGTGGGCCTACCTGAGCGAATTTAAACCAATTATCTAAGTTATAATTATCCTTAATCAGAGAATCGATTATCAATAACATATTGCGTTCAAACATGGTTTATAACCTCAGTTGTTTAGAATTTGAGATCCATGCACAGAGATGCAGTGACTATTTTATTAAAGTTGAACTATAGTTGTGAAGGGATTTTTCACAAAAGCAATAAATTAAAGTTTAACGCCATTAAGAGCACGACAATAGTTATCCGACCATTGCCGGGCATTTGTGATGTTTGGTTCGTTTAGGCATTTGGCTTTTACTCAGATTTATATAAATGAAAGTAAAGATAATGTTATTAAAAATTTGAACCAGTGTTTAGTTTGATGGGTGTTTTTTGTTCTTTACAGAGGGCACGAAAGAAGGAGCGTTCGTGAATGCTATTGTCGCAGCTGGAGCGGCTCACTCCGTGGCATTGGCTTGCGCAAGAAATAATATTACAGGTTGTATCTGTGCAACGAGTAACTGGGAGAACGGAGGATGTTCGAACAATATCGCACATGGAATTGAAACCTCAGAAAGGTTTCTTCAAGGATCTCGTGGTGCAAAAAGAAAGAGATATGAACTTCAAATCATGCACAACAGAGAAGCGGGTCGTCAGGTAAGCATATAAAAATGGGAACTAATTAATCGGCGCACGAGGGTTATTAATTTGCAACTAATCATATAGGCACACCGACCTATAAACTAATTTCAATGTACCGACCATTGTCTTGGTAAATTCAAAGAGAGCCTGTTGCTTCAAGTTTATGCGTCTTGTTTGTGCAGAGTATCGTAGAATTTGTTGTGTTATAAATTTGTCTAGTGAAGGTTCAGTTAAGACAATATGTAATCTAATAGTATGAGGAACAGGTATTAAGGGATACTTATTTCTATGATAGTATTTACAGGTTGAACCTTAAAGGCTTAATAAGTCTTTTGCCGACAGGAAAGTATTGTTAGGAACATAATAGCAATTAAGTCGTGTCTCGCATTAAGTCCATTAATATCTGACTCGTGTTTAACTAAAGATTAAAAAGTTTCCAAATAACTGATCAACATTAATACGGACAGTAAACTGCGGAAGCTTCACAACGTTTGCGTTATGGCTCTTCCCTTTTTCTGATTCATGCAGACACACATTTCACTAATCTGTTTTGATAACTTAGAATGTTAAGGAATGTTTGAGTAGGAGTTCTCCTCAAACAATGAACAGGGAACGTTCACGAAAATGATGAAATATACAATCATGAGTCATCATGACACATTCAATACATGATATTAAATTTCAACTTATCCATACCACAATTGCATGTATTACGATATTTTGTTTCTTGACGTGGATCATGGCATGCATATTCCACCTGTGCATGTATAAACTAAACAACAGAACGGCAGAAAGTCCTAATTCTAAACCTATACTGAAAGAAGTAATTAGTAAAACACCCATATGCCAACTATCTACTTGGTATAGTGCATGCATGCATGCATCATTACTCCAAAATTTATAATTTTTAAAACACATATAGTCAATATAGTCTGTTCGCAGCAACGTCAATATCAAAACACTGAAACACTGTCAGAACTGAATTGATTAGTTGAACACAGGGATTTGAATCAGTCTGGCAAATAGATAAATATCGCTTTTCTAGCAAGTCTGATGTGAAGACGAAAATATAGCTATTCTTTGTTTTTGAATTCCATTGATTTAAAACTAGATAATTGGAAATCTGGTATAGGGTGAAAGGCACGATCATGCCATGCGCAATTTTGTACTTTTTAATTTTGCATCTCTTTACACTTAATCTGCTCGACATATCAAAAAGCTCCAGTCAAACGAAGATGAGAGGTTTTAAATTGGTGAGCGGATTTCCCAACAGGTTATTGCCGAATTGATAGGAAATCCGAGGTGTATCCGAAAAGACACGAAAGTCTACTCATTTATTGATGTCGAAGTAAAGGTATAGCTCTTTCTCCACAATTATTTTAAAACCTTTAAAGTAGAGGTCCGACCAGAGATTGAACTCGGGTCTCCTAGCTTGAATGCAACTGACTAGCGACGGCTATTAAATTTATGACAGTATGTATAGAAAGAAAATGCATAATTGGGAGTTTTAGACGTCGTCCTTGCTCTGTTTACACTGAACAGCAAACCAAAGATTTTCACGTTTTGTATACAACGTCTACCTTTCAAGCCGCGAGAAGTCGTTCTCGCCAAATTGGTTTGTAGAAGTCTTCTCAACTATAAATCTCTGTCTTAATCTTCTAAATTGCAATAAATTCATACAACGGATAATACAAGACATGTTGATCTTAAAGTTACTTATTTGAACGAGTTTGTTTTGGCCATCGTCGTCGCGTTGCCGTCACTTATTTTGCTAAAGGTCCCTATTAATTCTCGTTTGACCGGGACCGTTGAAAATAACCAACCTGAACCAATTATAAATTAAGTATACCACAAATTATTAAATTAATGAGAAAATGAGATTAGTTTTAGTTCGTTTATCAAACATGTTAAGACTGCATGCATGCATGCGTTTCAATCTAAAGGAGGTAAACGGACGTCGAGCGATGTCGATACAGCAGTCAATCTCAAAAATTCCATTCCAGATGCAATAAACGATTTGTCCCTATCCAGCAAATCGGTTATTTCATTTTTTAAATATGAAGGTATACATACGACGGATCATGAAGTTCAGTGTCGTTTCAGTGGTCGGTGTCTTCAGTTTTTATATCAATGGAAAGGTATATATAGGCTATCATGTTAATTTCTTAATGGAGTAAATTTTACTCCGGTCCGTCGAGTAATTTTTAACTCCAAATGTGGGGTAAAATTAGGTTCAAAATAACTCGATCGGAGTTAAATGAACTCTTTGAATATAAGTTCAATTTTGAAATATTTACCGTTGACAAAAGAAATGTATAATATAAAAATATACTATAACTACATATAGGAATAATTTTACCTTCTTTCAGTTTAATACACTATCCCATGCATGCATGCAATCATTTCATAGAATTTTAAAACCTTTTCATGTTCAATTATTATATAAAACAAATGCATTTTGACTCTGTTTGTTCGCACTAATTGTTGTAAGTAAAGTAAAATGTTGTTGACAAAAAACAGATATAACCATTCCTTTTGATTATTAGTATCATGCAGTGCTGTTTATTAACACTTGGTATGGTACCAATACTATATATAAACTATATACAATGGTCGTGAAATAAACACATGCATGCATGTGACTTCTCTTCAAATTCTGATGAATATAAAAAAAGTGGAAAGAAGCTTGCTCGACATAAAATAAAATAGTGCATTAAGTCATTATTTCCAAATTTCGTTTGATCAACCGACATCTTTACAAGTACTAGAGACATAATGTCTCCTATCATGTATAATCGTGGCCATAGATGCCTGCAGTTGCCACGCAGCGATATACAATCACTAAAAGAAAGTTTTGTTGTTTGATACTATATACAATATAGATCATTTGCCGACATAATACGGGGCAGTCTTTTGCAGCGACCGCTTTGTGACTACAAGACGCTGCACCTTTGTGGACGTTTTGCTTCTTCAGAAACAATATTCAATAACTTATTAAAAATGATAATTTAGATGTTCTATATAAAGAAGCAGTTAAGGGCCGTTATACTGACCATTTCCCATTTTCGATCTAGAAAAAAATTATGAAACCAAAATACTTAATTAGCCTACTTCTCAGCTCTGCAATCGTAGCCGGCATTTCCGTTGTGATCGGTTATTATATATGAATTAATTCCCCGTCTATATAACCATACATTTGTAAACATATTACCGAAATTTTATGTTGTTCTTCTTTGCTTTGAGGAGAGGAAACTATGTAAGCCTGCATGGCTATAGACTGAGCAACATTTCATTTCAATTTGCTTTTCAAAATTACGCCAAACCATGGCAAGGGTTAGACCGGTTAGTCCTATATTCTGTCGGAAATCCGGATTCGAGGGTTGTTCAAAATTCCAACAGTGTGTTCTTGAAAATAGTGAAAAAATATTTAACTGATATTAAACTAAATGCATGGTTTTCCGTGCAGGAATGATCGAGACTTTCCGAAAGCGTAAAAAAACAACATTAACTTTATTAACTTTTTTTTTAACTTGTCTCTCGTTAACTTCACACGTTAAAATGTTTTCATTATCCGACATACTTTAATTAAAAAGCCTGCGCGAAGGCATTTAAATTTTCCGTGCAAGATTGTCCTGCACGGGTATTGCATGACCATGAAATCAAATTTCGTGTTTCAGTGTAGTTATTATATAAATAATCTTACTGATGATTCAATAATTCAATTTTGTTTCAGGCTGTTCGTAAAAGCCTTGTCCCTCATTGTAACTGTCACGGTGTGAGCGGAGCATGTACTTCGAAGACATGTTGGGAAATACTTTCATCGTCGTTTGAGCGAGTTGGACGTTTCCTCAAAGCTAGATATGAGACGGCGACCTTAGTAGAACCATCATATACCGATACAAGAGAAGGAAAAACTCCTATAGTTCTAATCCTGCCCGGCACTGTATTTGTGAAACCTCGAAAAGAAAAACTTGTGTATTTAGATAAATCTCCAACTTACTGCGATCCAATTCCAAACAAAGGAGTTGCCGGCACAAGAGCGAGATTGTGTGATCATCTATCTAAAGATACTGATGGTTGTGACGCCTTGTGTTGTGGACGAGGATATAACAAAATTGTTTTCACTACTACAAAACGATGTAGATGTCGGTTTTTCTGGTGTTGTGAGGTAAAGTGTGCAACTTGCAAAATTGAACGAGAACAAACAGTTTGTAAATAGAGCTGCATGGTTTAATAATACTGAGTGCGTGGTTTAATATTTATATGAATGCAAAAAGAGCCGGTTAACGGTAAAGGTGAAACATGCGTCTCAAATTGCCAGTACCGAAAAAGATGACTTGTACAATGTACATTAAACATGCAACAAGCATTTAATATTATGGCAAGATTGTGAAATTATTGTGCTATTATTGCGAGTTCAAATCCCCCGAGTGTAAGAAATCATGTTGAAATTTTCTCCTCATATACTATGCGACAATAGCTCCAACATACAATTTAGCAATATATCACCCAAACGTGGGAGTGGTATCACATTGAGCTTATATAAGGCCACAAAGCATTGTGGTTAATTATACCGTCGCCATCTTTATCGGTATCGTCAATTGCATAATAAAGATTCTTGGTAGTTGTATTCATTTAATGCAATGCAATAAAAAGAATATTGCATTGTGTAATTGCATATACGCTAATATTTAGGCGGGGAGGTAGGGCAACCAAAGGATTTTAAGAGCCCAATGTAATTTAATTAATATCTGGTTGATATGTCTCAAATCAATTTTCTTCGAATATGTTATTTTAGAAGTGTAGTCCGCAAACAGTGAACTAAATATTTTACATTTAAGTAACTTTTCTATGTATCACAATGTGTATCCTTCAGTTCATATCTTAATCAGAGCACAGGATTATATTTTAAAATTAACAGTTTTAAATCCGGTACTGTTTGTCAGAAAATTGGTGCGCAAGAGCCTCTCGTAGTGCAAAAGAGCCTTCCGTACGATTTTGTGAGAAACAGCATTTTGGATAAGTCTCTATATGGTCTGATTAATAAATGCTCTTATACCATGTGGTTTTGAGATCGTTTTCTAATACAGTGTGAGTTGAACTGGCTCAGGCATTTACCAGGGGCACTTAGAGTGTTATAAGGATAACGTAACAGCAGTGAAGAAAACGGTAATCTAGTATGCATATATACTCTAAATGACGACAATGCTGTGCATTGTGAGAAAAAGTACAACATATTTATTCATTTTTAAAAACTGTAATAATACTGAAGTAGTACAGACTAAACTCAAAAGACCTGGAGTGCTATCTCCATTGAGAAACTGATCCACTTGCGTCCACGGGACTGGAAGTCAAGCGTTGTTTATTTAAGAAGCAGTTTGAAGATAGCGTTTCACACCTTTGACTTCAGGATAGTTTGGTCTTCAAGTATTCTCAGGGAAGTATTTCGTGCATCCATCGATTGTCGTTAATTTCTAGTGTTTATCTGACAGTCAATGTGTGAGCAAAAAGAAATTTCTCTGGCGCAAAAAAGCAGCTTTAGCTAAAGTAGTTTATTTTATAGTATATAAATCTGTAAATAGTTGAGCCAAAATTCAAATTTTGGTGCTTTTATTTTAAAATATGTAAATTATAGTCGACTTTGTACGAAATTCAAAATATATCCAACATTTTATGTTTAGTATATGTGCATCACAACGATCTATCGTAGAGAAACTGAAATGCGTATGTCGTGTACGAATATCAAGAACCCTTCTTCAAGGTGTTTTGCTCAGAACGTAGAAATACCTTTAGGGAGCGTTCATAATTTTAGTGGCGCTGTCAAGGGGAGGGGGGCGAGGGGCGGCGACTGCACCCTCCCAACATTTTCCAAGTGTAGATTTATTAAAACTTTGCATTCTCCTCTAAGTGCCTCCACAATGCAGGAAATAATTGGGGGACATGCCTTAGGGGGAGCATGCCATGGCTCGGATTCCAGCCGTTAGGATTCTTGGCACTCTTGCGGGCCGGAATCTGAGCTTAAGCAGGTCCCCGGACCCATAAATTTGCGAGGTCACAAATGATTAAGTTGCCCCGGTGAGTCCGGTCAAAGGGGAACAGGAGTTGCGTGAGAGTTGACTGAAAGTTGGCTGGATATTACCAATCAAACGAGCAAAAACTCTCATCCACTCTCATCAAAATTTGAACCATCTCAAAGTACGTTGATGAGAGTCGATGAGAGTAGGCAATTAAATGCCCATCCCTAACCTGCAAACGGGTATACTTTGTTTTTTTTTTGTTTTTATTTATTTATTTTTTTTTTTTTACAATTTTTGTCAGATAAATGACAGGTTATACCCAGAGCTGAACACTCCTTTACGGGTAACCTTAAACTTTGGGTACGAGATTGCGTTTGACCAGTACTTTTAGTTGCTTGTGATGTTACTCTGACGCCCGTATTCTAAAAGGTCACTCACACTTACACTCAATGAGTGGAAGTTCAATCTGAGCTTCTCTCGCGTGTCATGGCTGTTTTTGAATAGCTGGAGGGCTAGTGTCATACCTTACTATGTGACTACTCACCCTCCAGCTATTCAAAAACAGCATTGACACTCAAGAGAAGCTCAGATTGAACCTCCACTCATTGAGTGTGAGTGTACGGTGACCTTTTAGAATACGGGCGTGAGTGTATATCCACACCGGGCAGGCTTGAAAAATTTTTCAAGCCTGCCCGGTGTGGATATACACTCAGAGTAACATCACAAGCATCTTATTCACCTGAGTACATTACACCAACACAGAAAATATCATGATTACTAGATTACATTGATATCGAAGGAACTAGACTCAGTTCCGAAATATCACATACTCGAACCGACCTGACCGAGTAGCTCAGTTGGCAGAGCATTGGGCTAGTATTCCAAAGGTCGTAGGTTCGATTCCCACCGTGGTCAGGCATATTTTTTAAGCCTGCACGGTGTGGATATACACTCAGAGTAACATCACAAGCATCTTATTCACCTGAGTACATTACACAAACACAGAACTAATATCAGTACGTTTAGTGTTCATGCAGTCAGTATGGAAACTGGAAAGGGGGCTAGGCTGGGGGGACTGCAGTGTTTAGTCCAGTGCCTTTTTTAACTATATATCTGGGGGCGGGGCAATTCCCCCCCCCAGGGAAAGAAT
>CACRXK020009059.1:0-19767 GCA_902702795.2 Paramuricea clavata
GTCAAGAGCAGACACATGTACAGTGGACAAAGATGCATGATTATAGTGCGGCAGAGCGTGATTCCCATTGTCCTATATTTTGATTTTGTGACAATTGGACGTTCCGCATCAGGTATGAACGTTTGCTGTGGTGTGTGTCTAAAGCCAGTATTCCACTTCCACCGTATCGTAACGAAGTGTAGCATATTTCTTTGTTTCCTGACCACTAGAGTGGAATTAATGAGTTCGACACAAAAGAAAATGCTACGGTACGTTACGATACGATAAGGTTGAAGTGGGTCTAAACCGGCTTAATTTCGTCCAAACTATGCTGCGTATGGCTTTAGCTAAAAGCCCTGTTACACGGTGCAATTTTTCATGCAACTTGTCTCGCAATGGGGTTGCGAGACAAGTTCACGAGCCATTGCATCGTTTATAATTCCTTGCAATGGTCAAAATCTTTGCGAGACAAGTTGCGTGTAACAGGGCCTTAAGCTTTAACTGTGCAGAATAGGATTTGTTAATTAACAAGGGAATTAGTTAACTAGGTGTAAAAATTGCGGTTTACAGAGCCACGGAGTTCATTAGTCTATAGGTATAAAATGGTGCATTGCAGGATAGCGGATGGCATAACTAAGATTTAGCCTTGGTATACAAGCAGTGATTGGCAGAATTCTGGATGACAATGCATGAAGTGTACAACCGCAAATTTTACACAATCCGAACCATTGTACATAAATCTGATTATGAAGATTGTGCTGTTTGGGTTCGTATACCATGCTTGTATACGGCGAACCGTGTGGTCGGCATCGGTGTTTCTAATCATAACGTGGTTTGCTCATGGGTTTGGGTGATCATAGTATATTGTTACGAGCGATTATGGTTCTGGTCAGTTCACAGTTTATTTTGCACTAGTGTGCAGTAATGACTGCTAAATCGTGATTTTAGTAAGTGCATTCGTTCGGTCGTTTTGATTTGATGGCTTATGCGCTGGATTCAAGTGCGCTGTTATGTTGAATAGTGATAGTAATTTAGTGCTGGCGAATCGCGATTTATACCAAAAGTTAGGAAGCATACACGTCATAAGGTGACAGAAATGTTGTTACTATTTGAATCTGTTGATAGCTTATTAGGCACCCCCGCTCCTTATTACGACGAGAATATTCGTATGTCATGATATGCCAGGGCTCGATAACTGCATGACAATGAGGTATAAACTTACTTATTTTTGTACGGGAGCGGAAAAATTAGGGGGGAAGAAATAAATTTGCCAGATTTTTCCATTTTCCGGACCAATTAATTTCCTACTAAATTTCGGAAACGTTTGAAATGCTAGAAATGTTTTGTCACATTGTCCTGCTTTCTTGCATTTTTACTATTATCTCACATATGTCTGGTTTTTGAAGCTCGATTTTGATATACGGTGTCGGTGAAACGAGGACGCAAAATCAATGGACAATGGCGGATTTTTGAGAAAATCATTATTTCAAAATAGGCCGTTTCAATTTTAATACGTTTTCGTTCCAACTGTGTCTTTAAAGGTTTATAACTATATATTTTGAAAGCTCCAAATGCGTGTGTTTACATGCGCAGCAAGGCGAGATTTTGAAAATGTAATAGATATTTTTGAATTTCCGTGGCATAACAACAGTTTGTTGCGAACATTTTCTCTGCGAATTTTCTACTAACCTGAATATAAATCCAACTAAAATGTAGGCATTTTCACAAGCTTTCAAACCATCCGCGTTGGGGGTGTATGTCGTTAAATTTCGAATTAATAGAAGCGGTTGAACCTCGTCCCTCGTGTACTAAGTCTATGAATTGTGTCTCTGAAATAACGAATTATGTTAGGGCAATGAAACAGTCCGCATTTTATCCTTTTTGTCTGCATCCGAATTTTATCCTTTTCGTCCGTCCGTCCGTCCGCATGTCCGTCCGCGTGTCCGTCCGCGTGTCCGTCCGCGTGTCCGTCCGCGTGTCCGTCCGCGTGTCCGTCCGCGTGTCCGTCCTCGTGTCCGTCCGCATGTCAGTCCGCGTGTCCGTCCGCGTTTTATCCCAACCCCAATTTGGCTAGGGCTTCGGGGAAGGCTGTACTTATAAAAGAGCCGCGGGCCACGCTGGCTAAAGCGTCGATAATTAATGACTGCCAATACATAGCAATTATTATTATTATTATTATTATTATTATTATAAACTTTATTTTCACACGGTAAAATCATCAGTTAAAATTTACATAATATAGATGTATATAAAGTATAGAAAAAGGAGGAAAAGGAAAAAAAATGCAAATGCTATTTACAAAAGACAAAATGATATAATTTGTATCAATGAAACTCGACTTGACGACTCCATAGACAACTCTGAAGTTAAAATACCAGGTTACGATTTGATAAGAAAGGATAGAAACCGCAATGAAGGAGGAGTGGCTATCTACCTAAGAGATGTTATTCCCTATACTAATATAGCTGACTTAATTCCAGTTAATGCAGAGGCAATTTGTCTTGAAGTTAAAAAACTGAAAGCTAAGCCACAATCTTGGACAAAACCCCTGAGACCATTCCAGCTAATATTACAAAGTTATTGAACATTGACAAAACAAACTTTGTCTCCCCCTCCCCCCAGTTCAATGTTGTGAACAACGCCGAAACAACTTTTGGTAATATACCATGATACAAGCTCAACATTGAGTTGGGGGAGCGGGGGTTTAAGAATGGCAACATGATTCAACATGGAGTTTATCATAAAAATACGCGAATTTTCTATAGGGGGAAAATAGTCTCAACCAGTTATGTCCAAGATTGTCTGAATGTGGGAATTTTACAAGCATACCAATTGTTTGAGAGTTATGGTTAGAAAGGCAGGTCGGTTAGTGTTGCGATGGAGGAAAAATTATTAAATATATGTTACACTGCAAGTACTGTAGGTAACCGAAATTTTTATCCATATTAGCAATCATTCCAGGCGATGCAAAATCTATATTTATATTGTAAGTAAAGGGAAATTAATTAGGAGGACATAATACACGTCTGGATGAAAGTAAATTATTTATTGGATTTTGGGAAACTTGATTTCTACCTTATTCCATATCATCATTGAAAGCTTCGTATAGTGTATGTAAAAACATATCCAACACTAAAAGTAACCGAATTGGTCAAACTTGATAACATGGTTTGCTCAGAAAACGGCTATTCACTCTAACGTGCGAACGTTCCCTGCTCCATTTGAACCAATTAGCTACTGCTATAAAACATAGCTACAGAGTTTAAAAATAAATGGAATCATGGACATACTAAACGTTGTCTACACAGCTATTTTCATATAGGCAATCTGCACTTTTCACAGGTTATTATATATGGCGACCCCCCACGAGGAACAAAGAGTCGCCTGTACAATGTTCAAATTGACCATAGTAAAGAAATAAGAGTATATAGCCATGACTTTTGGAGCATAAACCTTTTATAATAATATATAAGAACATTTCAAACGATTAACGAAAAGATTTGATGTGATATCAACGGTAAACGGGGATAGCAGCAAAATTTTATAGTAAATGATAGGTCTAGTCATTGTTTTAAATTGGAGTCGCCGTTTACCGTTCTATTGGCCTGTTTACCGTTCTTTTATCAAACCACGATAAAGATTATACTTGGTTAACCGTCATATAAAAAAATTCGGGTTAAATTATAAGTTTCAAAAGCAAGTTTGAGGCTGATAAACTATAGAACAAATGACGTCATCTTATAAAAAATACCTATATACAGCAACACTTGAACGTGATATTTACATAATTGAATTAAATCCCAATGCATGTGTCTCGACCTCTATGCCCTAGTAACATGATATTACTCGCTTCTGGCAGTAGAAATCTATATATTTTAGATGAAACAACAAGAAAAATTCATGCGTTTCATGCGTATATTTTAGGATGTGACAAGTTCAAATAGGCATTATATTGCTCGCTAATTTCATGCAAACAAATATATATGTTGCTCGAAAAACAAGAAGTAACGTGTATATCCATCTTTCAGACTACTGGAGTGGAAGAAAAATAAAAAAGATTGAGTTATCAGGCACAATTAAATTCAGTGTTTTCAGACAATCTTGGACAAAACCGTTAAGACCATTCCAGCTAATATTACAAAGTTATTGAACATTGACAAGACAAACTTTGTCTCCCCCTCTCCCCCAGTTCAATGTTGTGAACAACGCCGAAACAACTTTTGGTAATATACCATGATACAAGCTCAACATTGAGTTGGGGGAGCGGGGGTTTAAGAATGGCAACATGATTCAACATGGAGTTTATCATAAAAATACGCGAATTTTCTATAGGGGGAAAATTGTCTCAACCAGTTATGTCCAAGATTGCAGTTCTAATTAGTACTTGGTATCGTCCACCAGGTTCTAATATGGAATTCTTTAATGATTTTGAAAATTTCATAAAAGTGATTGACAATGAAAACAAAGAAATAATCATAACAGGTGATTTTAACTGTGATATGCTGGACAGCAACTATAGGAATGACAACTCTAAACGATTGGATGACCTACTAGATATCTACCAACTACAGCAACACATTGATAAGCCAACTCGAACAACTGACTCGACAAAAACACTAATAGACATTATAATTACAAAAAGTGACGACACCAAAACATCTGATTCAGGAGTGATTGCTTTGGGAATAAGTGACCATGATCTGGTGTATATTTGTAGGAAAATAGGAGTACCCAGATAAACGCCGAAAATAGTAGAAACAAGGCAGTTTAAACATTTTAACGAAAACGTATTCCAACAAGACTTAGCACAAGCGTTTAACTACTTTACATACAACTCTGATCCAAATCTTGCCTGGCAGGAGTGGAAGGACATATTTTTGTCTATTTCTGACAACCATGCTCCCTATCGTACTAGAAAAGTTAGAAACGAGCATTGCCCATGGTTGAACAATGAAATTAAAAAACAAAGCTATCATCGAGATTACCTTAAAAAAAAGGCAGTGAGACTAAATTCTGCTGCTTATACCGAGGCTTATAAAAGAGGCAAAAACCAAGTTACCAAACTTATTAGGGATGCAAAAGAACACTATTATAAAACAAATCTGGAACAATGCAAAAATAGTAAAGATAGCTGGAGATTTATTAATCATTTACTCAACAGGAGAACGACTACAACAACAATCAACCAGATCACAGTTAATGGACAAACAATTACTGGCAACGATAATATAGCAAACGAGTTTAACAATTATTTTTGTGAAATTGGCCCTAAGCTTACACAAACTATACCACCAAGTAATGTAGACCCACTTCAATATATTACTGCTAATTCTAATAAGTTTACATTTAGACAAATTTCACCAGTAGAATTATGCAGAATACTAGATGATATAAAATTAGGGAAAGCTGCAGGACTCGACAAAATCACAAACAAACTGTTAAAGGCTGCAGGCTATACCATATGTGAAACCTTGCTATACATTTTTAACTTGATCCTAGACGTTGGTATACTTCCAGACGACTTAAAACAGGCTAAGGTTACGCCTATCTATAAGGAAGGTGACAAAAATGAATGCGGAAATTACAGACCTATATCTGTCATACCGGCAATTTCAAAAATGTTAGAGAAAATAGTTTATAACCAACTCCTCAATTTTCTGAATGACAACAAAATAATCACAAAACGCCAATCTGGCTTCCGTAAATATCACTCTACTGAAACTGCTCTCTTGCAAACAACCAATGAATATTTAATGAATATGGATAGAGGCTTAATAAACGGTGTCTTGTTTCTTGATCTCAAAAAGGCATTCGATACAGTCGACCACAAAATCCTTCTTGCTAAACTCGAACTATATGGAGTTCAAGGTGTAGCCCTTAACTTCTTCAAATCGTACTTAACCAACAGGAGTCAATTATGTACAGTCCAAGGTATAAATTCCCAACTGAAAAAGATAAGGTGCGGAGTCCCACAGGGATCAAACTTAGGACCGTTATTATTCTCATTGTATATAAACGATCTTCCTAACTGTCTCGAACAAACAGAGGCATCTATGTTTGCAGATGACACAAATATATCAAGCATTGGTAATTCACCTGCGGACATAGAAGTGAAACTAAACAATGACTTGTATAACGTCAATAACTGGTTAATAGCAAACAAGCTTACTTTAAACTTAAAAAACCCTGAATTTATGCTAATAGCCTCTAAACGAAAATTGAAACAATTCTCTTATGACCCATGTATACTGATTGGTAATCATAACATCAAACAGGTAACCAATAAAAAAGTACTGGGAATTACGTTAGACGATGAACTGAGATGGCATAAACACAATGATCTTCAATGCAAAAAACTATCCAAGAGCATTGCCTTATTAAGACGAGCCAAACGATTTGTTAACCAAAACGTCTTAATTAACATGTACAACTCACTAGTCTTACCTCACTTTACCTATTGCTCCAACGTGTGGAATGACGGCAGTCGTACACATACAGACAAGCTTTTAAAAATGCAAAAACGAGCGGCTAGAATTATCACAGGGTCAACTTACGAAGTAAGATCGAAAGATATATTTAATATCTTACACTGGGAACCAATTGAAACCACTCTTAAGAAAAGAGAAATGATAATGACATTTAAGGCCTTACAAGGACAACTGCCAGAATGTATGACCAACTTCTTTAAAATTTGCCTAAATGATATGTACCCATTAAGAAGTAATAACTGTAAACTTTATTTGGAAAAACCTAAAACAGACTTCTTGAAGAATTCGTTTTCATATCGAGGTGCGGCATCATGGAACAATCTTCCAAATGATGTTACCAACAACTACAAAGTGCTCTCCATAAGTAACTTCAAAACTTTAATCAACAACTATTTCACCAATTTGGAGAGGAATAGTGTATGACAACCACTTGTGGGGCGGATTTTGATTCGAAGGAGTAATTTTTTGGGTCTGGGAGGGTTAACATAACATACTATTTCTAGTTATATATGTGAGTCATTCTAATTTATATATAGTGTTCATTGCATGGGCTTTCTTTTTTACACAGTTAGTATGTACAATAGATTTTTCATATTTGTAATTATTCTAACGGCCCCTTGAAAAGCAGTTTAATCTGAAGGGCTACCGTTTTTAAATAAGATGAATAATAATAATAATAATGGAAACTTTATTGAAATTATATACGTATATATACAATTATAAATCTCACTAATTTAGGTAATTTATAATTGACTACTTGAACCTACTTAATATTTATATATTAATAATGAGTATCCTTAAATGTTCAGTAATTCCGGATTTAACCAGTCCTTATCTCTGCAACAAAATATATAATATGTTGTCCTAATCGCGATAGACATAATTTTCCTGATAGCGAAATATTGGTGTCTTTCATCAAGACCTAGATCAGTTAACATATCTAAAAAAGAATGACATTCTTTTGAGAAAACGCCTAAAGAACTAATTGACAAATTTACAAATTTTACGGACTTAAATTGTTTCTTTTGCTGTGTAATGCGATCTTCGTACCTTCTACTTTTCCTATCAACATTTGTTTGTAGATTAGACTCATAGCCAACAGAAAGTTCAAGGATATAGAGACAATCCCAGTTGATAGATAGAAGTAGGTCTGGGCGGAATGTGTCACCAGTTACAATTGATGGGCTTTTATAACCAGGAAGATCGACGAAAAGATTGGAGTTGTTTACAGGTTGTAGCGTTTGTGCTATGAAGTTCAGAACAGAATCATGTCTCCATGTAAATCGTGGGAGGTACGTTTGACATCCAGCAACTACGTGTAAAAGTGTTTCAGGGTTTAAGCAGAAGGAGCAATCAGAGTTGGACAATATTCCCCATTTAGTAAGGTTTTTACGAGTTGGAAGTGAGTTATTAATGTAACGAATGGTGAAGTTATAGATGTTCTTTGGGAGGTTTGATTGGGATTTAGACCATATACCGTTTAATTTCGACAGTGAAAACTTAATGACATTTGAGAAGAAGGAGCCTTGCAAAATCAGATGATTCTGCAGTTTGTCTTCTTGTCCGGAGGTAAAAGTTTTAAGGACTTCCTTTGTCGAGGTGTAGACGTCGTACTGAATGTTTTTGCTTTCAGATGTTGTTTTCCAGAGGTCTTTTATGGAATGATTTGGAGAGGTCTTTAAGGCGTAAAATAATAATAATAATAATAACAATAATAATAATAATATTAATAATAATAATATTAATTTTAAACAACAGAAATCTTTATTAATAACATGATAATTTATACAAATATATCACATAATTAGACTTTCAATTAAATCAGGAAAATAGAGAAACAGTTCACTATGTTAGACAGATAGGTCCATTCTCTACACTTTGTATCAATAGTAGCTAATAAAAATTCAGTAAGTCTGGATTATTCCACGGCTTGTTTCTTCTGCAGTAAATGTAGAATGTTGCTCTCAGAGCTACCTCCATACATTTTTTAATAATACGTTCATCGTTCATTTCAAGTGTTCGTAATAATCTACGAAATCTGTCAATATCTTTCGACACAAACCCTAGAGTGGTTACTTCAAGTGTAATAACTTCAAACGCATAACACGCCGTGATCAGCTCAGATCTTAGATGTCTGTATCTTTCTTTCTTGCGACGTTTAGCCTTCGTACAATTGGTTTCAACCACATATACAGAACCCTTAAAATCCACCACTATATCAGGTCTTAGCGTTCGAAATAAAGTTGAAGTACAGGTCGTACCTGAATTAGGACAGTCAGCAAACAGTCGAAGATCTGCACCAACTGCGACTTTTAAGTGATGAATAATAGTCATCAGAATCGAGTCATGCCGCCAAGTATAGCGTTGTTGTTCTAGGGCTACCTTGCAGTTGGAAAAAACGTGTAGCTGGGTTTGTAACTTGTTGCACAGCTCACAGTTAGCGGAGTCACGAATGTTCTAGCGCTTTAGGTTAGAATTATTTCCTAAACTTAAAATTAACGCTCTCCTAGCAAAGCATACTATATTGCTGGGCATTCGAGTGACAATTTCGTGCCATACTTTAATCATCTTCTTATAGCAAGTATCAGTTAAGCAGGTAATGATCACGGATTGTTCTTTTAGTTCTACAAAGTTTGACCAAATTTCGTTAAGGTTTTTCTTTACCAGAATCTTCTTTGCAGCGTTTCTTAACATGTATTGTTCAGAGATACTAGCAGCCGCCCGTTCAATAATATCATCAGTGACGATGTTTTTATAATAATAATAATAATAATAATAATAATAATAATAATAATAATAATAATAATAATAATAATAATAACAATAATAATAATAATAATAATAATGATAATAATAATAATAATAATAATAATAATAATAATAATGATTGCCGTGTGTGAATCTAATCTAACCAACATTCTAGACCTCCTTTAAAAGCACTAAGAGATTGTGCCGAACGAAGTTCAGTTGGTAAACTATTCCATAAAACAGCTCCATCGTAGCTGAGTGAGCGCTTTAGATAATCTGTATGTGGCTTAGGGACAAATAATGTATTTTCATTTTTTCTCGATCTGTAAGGACAAGATCGCGAAATAAATATGTCTTGTAGATATTCCGGTACCCTCTTGTTTATCCTCGAGCCGACGGCGCGAAGCGCCGTGCGAGGGTACTAATCGCCCCCGGCTATTTACACCCGGGAAAACGAAAGCATTAGCGCACGAAAGCATTTGCACAAGATCTCAGTTTTAAAATACATTTATTTCTTCCAACTTTTTACAAAGTTATGCTTCTAATACATATCGTCACTTGTTTGAGACGTTTCACTATCCGATTAATATTCGTCATCGTAGCTGCTTTCATCGTGACGGCTTTCATCATGCGTTATCCATTTGGTAAGTCTTGGGTCCAGTTTTTGCTTCTTTACAGATGATAGATTACTGCATTGACTTCGCCTTCTCTTACTTCCATGCCCCGTTTGACGCAGAAGAGTCCTTGCACCTTTCTCAGCAAAGTCTTTAACAACTTCTCCTCCGTGAATCTTTACAGATTCTCTTACGTTTATTCCTCGGAGTACATCTTGACTTCTTTAAGAATGCGGTGTGTGAGATCGGTATTCAAACGGACGTTAACCCGATAAACGAAAATCTTACCCAGAATAAAGTCAAAGAGCATATACCCAGTTCGTTTTACAAGCTTTCAACCGATCTTGAGGGCACCAAACTAGACATCGTAATTATGGAACGCAAAATTGCAAGTGCGGTTCGTGAGAACGGTCAAGCAATAGATCAAACTCGTGGCGAATTGCCAGATATCAGAGATTATCAGCAGAAAGCCGCACATCGCGATAAAGCAATAATAGAGTTATGGTCAAAGCAAAACAGTGCTCTCTCTGATAAAGTTAATACTTTGAGCTTAGACTTGGATAAATTGAAAGCAAATTTACATAAATTTGAACAAAAGCATGTTTCTGATCACCCTACTCAACGATGCGTACATATAGTGGCCAAAACAACAAAAGATCACGAATCTGAAAATCTTTTACTACAACAAATAAGTGAGAAACAGGTTAATACCCCAGTTGACTCGTGTGTAAACTGTGCCCAAACCAACGAATCTTCGTACCCGGTGACTAAACACAACTGTGTGACTAAACAAGAGTCCAATCTAACACATCTACATCAAGTCGGCCTTAAACAATTATCAAATAACTCCAAAAGCGTCAATGACGTCATCAACAACAAAGGTTCAAGTGGCAAATCAAACCCCGATACCGTAAATAATAGACAGAATTATGGTCATCCTCCCACTAGTCAGAAAATTACTCACAGATCCGTCAACGGAGAAAATAGTATTCCCACCCCGCGACCGGCACCACCGGAGTGGCTGAAATGCTTGCCTTTGATTGATACACCGTACAACGAATCAAGTAACAATCCGGTTTTTCGTGGAGTCTTTGGAAGGCGGAAGACTCGTTGGAGATCTCGCCGGGAGAAGTATTCGGACATAGAATAGAATAGAATAGAATAGAATAGAATTTTATTTGCACTCGAGAAAAAAAAAATGACAAGATTATTACAATAAAGTGAGAACGGTGCTGGGGAATTGGAGTAACTAAAGTTTTCGAGCCAATTCCCCATAAGAACTATATACAACAATGAATTAAATATGGCAAATAATAATATAAAAGAAAAAATAAATTTACAAATATATATAGAAATATAATAAACACATATATACACACATCATAGGACGAAATTCGATTTTTATTAGCTTTAACCTAAAGTGTAAATATATTGAAAGGGCGCTTTACACCATTTAAGACGGGTGTTAAATCCAAGTAAAGATGGAAGAAGATTTATTTAGCATTACTGATGTTTAATTGACCCTTTGTCACAAAATTTAAGGACATAACTTTTATAGAACTTTACACTCAGGAATTAAATCTCGTTAAAGAGCATGGCAATAACAATTCCATTTATTCAAAAGTGTAAATGTTTGAAAAGGTCCCTTTTTCCTTTTCATTACATAGTTAAACGTCTATAAAGAACAGACAGGGGCGGAGCGAAGACTATCCTTTTCGGGGGATGCAAGACAACTTTTTGCCGACAAAAGGGCGTGGCTAGCACGTTGTTAGGGCGTGGTCAAAACGAACCGTATTTATTTTTAAGTGATGTACAACGATGAAATCCGAGTAGTTAGATAATTTATTTTTAAAATAGGCGAAATAGTTCCTTAAAATACATGGTATAAATTTCAAAAAAGCACATCCAATCGTCATCAAACGACCAATTACAAACTAAACACGTCAGTTTCTCTCTCTTCCATTTGCGTTTTTGCTTGCTACTGTCCATACTTTTAAATCATCTTCGTATTTCTCATTGTATATAAGACCGTTAGGTGTAATTTCTAAGACTTTTACTGGCTTTACAAAATTATGAAATGAAGCGCAGATGCATCAACAGTCAACACGCACATGTGCTTCGAGTTTCCTATGGTATCATATTTCACAAAATTGCAAGAAAATATAATGGCTATTAAATAGCGTATTAGCGTAATAAGTTCTTGGCCAATTTGGCTGAATGTTCGGAAAAGGGCCGAGCTTCAGTCAGTCGACATATCCATCTTTTTGATCTCGCATTTTCTACAAATTTTCTACAAACAATCTCTCTCCAATCAGGTATTGCCTATTGGCTTGATCCAATTCATTTTGCCGACAACTGATTTATTGTGCCGACGGACACGGCATTGGGGGGGTGCGGCACCCCCCCGCACCCCCCCTTAGTTACGCCCCTGAGAACAGATCACTTTGCTAAATATTTATAAAACATTTAACAGGCAAATTAAAGGTAAAATAATGATATAGTCTCTTTATCCAGCTTTACACTCATAAATTAAATATCTTTAGAGGTCATAAGACGAAATCTGAACTACAATCGTGTTTATTCAAAAGTGTAAATGTTTGAAAAGGACACTTAATATCTTTGCATGACATGGTTAAACGTCGATAAAGAACAGATACTACGTTTAAACATTTAGCAAGCAACTTAAAGATAAAATAATGATTTTTCCACTTTACCCAGCTTTACACCATGCAATAAAATGTTAACATTTGCACTGCAGCACTGCTGCGAAAGGCAGGACTCGCGGGTCCGCCGGCAGCTTGAACTTGAAACCTCTAAATGCAGGCCGTTGCCTTGACGACGAAATGGACAATGCACAAATCTTCCAATGTTTTCTGTGTTTGTCTTTCTGTCATTCTGTGTAGCTCGTCAGAGAAAAAGCTTTCAGACATTGTTTCGAACAACACGTTGACGTTTACACTGCATTATTTTCGTTGTTCTGAAGATTTATTATCGATATGGATGCGAGACCTACTCAAGATTATTTGTTTTGCACCCATTGTCAAGAAAATGTGTCCGAATCTACGTTTAGGCGACACATGAATCTAGTCAATATGGCTGGTCAAAGTTCAGCGTTTGCTCGAAGCTCTTATTGTCCGTCTGGAAGGAACTCATCCGAATCAGATAGCAGCTCTGAGTCCGAGGGAGAACGCATGGGTAGGTTTATTAAATTTCGGGATGTTTGGACTGTAGAATGAACGATAATTTGTTGTTCAAAAATCAGTCAATCACACTATAGTATTAGTATATAACTATGGTATTAAATTAGTATAAACCAGAGTACTAGACACTAGCCTAATTTCTGTATTATCTATCTGTCAATCTGTCAAGTTGATATTGCACATAACTTTTGCCAAAATATTCCAAACTATTAAGTTGGCAACGAGTTTGCCAAATTCGAAACTTAGTTCGGAATATTTTGGCAAAAGTTATGTGCAATCAACAGTAATAGTATTTAATAGTATTTACTAAATACCAGCATAAAGGTTCAAATGGTTAGACGAGGCGACATGTTGCAGGGACTGGTTGCAGTGCCTTGTTGCATGAGAAGGGCCACACAGAGTGACAACTAGTTGCAGAGACCTATGGCTGTAATAAACACACAGGGCGACAAGTCTATGCGACAAGTTCTGTTATTGTTCTGAAATGTTCTGTAATTTGTCAATTTTAAATCTAGTCCCAGCGACTTGTGGCAAGCTGGTGAACACGACAACATAACATAACACATTCAAGGACTCAATTTTTTCCCTGCGACAAGTCCATGAAATCAAATCAATTTGGACAAAAATTAGTCCCTGTGACAAGATTTTCACACAGGTCACACATGCCGACTTGTCGCTTGGTGTAACCAAACCTTAACACATTAGCCGGCAATGCGCTCTACTTTAGTATTTACTCTGTCTAATGCCAAACAATTTTACTTGTCAGTGGTAGAGTACTTTAGTATTTTAACGCCAGATGATTTTACTCGTTAGTGGTAGAGTACTGCCAGTAAATGGGTTAACAAACCAATCTACTGGTCAATGTCTCGTATTAAACCATCAACTGTCAATGCGCCCTACTTTAGTATTTACTCTGTCTAACGCCGGACGATTTTACTCATCAGTGGTAGAGTATTGCCAGTATTTGGGTTAAATTATTGGATGGTATTCAGTTTATTATTTTGTGCATATGTCATCTACACCATCCCCAGAAAGGAGAAATTGGATGACAGATCATTCCCCTGTTACAGTATACTGTAGTTTAACTGCACTCCTGCTACAGTATTTAAGGTTTTGCTGTTCAGGATGACAACACAGTAAAATTGTGATAGTGGAGTGGAATTGAGATAAAAATTTCTGGTACCGCACAGCTCGGGGAATATAAATAGGTGATACTTATGGTACCATGAATTGTCAGGTTGTATTGTGCAAATTTTTAATCAGTGAATCTGATGTATTAGAGTCATTCCATGACACATCAATGCAATAACACAATTATATATATACTGTAGCAGATGAGAATTATAATTGTTTTAAGTACCAGTACATTAATAGTCTGTTATCATATTCTATGAGATCGACTCTCACAGAGTAGCATAAAGATCTTCCCTGTGCAGTTTTTTTACCAACTTAATTGTTAGGTAAACAATTTGCTTAAATAGCTTATTACTGTATATTTACAACATAAATATGATTTACTGAAATGGTGTTTGCTCGAATTGCCTGATTACAGTACATGTATTAAAATGCACATAACTGCATGATAATAATTTAACAAAATTATAAAACATTTTCCATGTTGATATACAGTTATATCAAGGGAGCACGCCAGAAATATTTGTGTAAATTTATACTAACCTTTGAATCGGAAAGCGGTATTAGCTTATCGCAGGCGCAATAATTTATGTTCATCTTTGACATTAATTTATGTTACACGATGATACTCCGAAGGGCGACCGAGAAAGATCCGAAATTTAAAATAAGGCGGAGAAATAATAAAAAATAAAGAGGGGAGTGAAACGGCCGAACTATTATCCACTGATGCTGGTTGACTGTTGCTAGGAACATTTGTTGTTGCTAGGAACAAACCGGAAACAAAATGAGACCTACTATTACGGGAACCACTGAGTATTTTAATATAATATACTGTAGAACAACAAATATAATATAATATACTGTAAAAAATAATTTTTTTTTATTATTTTCGGATTTACCGTTGATTTATATTTGATCTACTATAACTAGTTCAAGCGAGTCACATTAGAATATATTATTAAAATTGGGGACAATGGCGAGAGTTTGTATATCAGATAAACATCGGCTGCTCGTGTTTTAACGTGCTTATTAGACGACCCATCATATGAGTTCATTGGCGAAGTAATTTTAAAAATAAACATTGTCTAAGCCGAGAAAATCGAAGCTGAAGTTTATGTAAATGAGGACAATTTACAAATCTATTATCCGACGATTTACATACATTGATTAAACATTCATTTCTTTTGAATTTCCTTCATGAATTATTAATACTGTATTTTGTGTCCAGCATTCGCAAATGTTTTTGTTTCTCTGCTGTCGAAAATTCACTGCTGGCGAGCAACGATGCAAATCAATACAAGTTTTGATATATTTCAGATTCGACAGTTCTTGGTCAACGAGCATGGCCAGATAACGAAATAGGATATACGCATTGTCATTGGCCAATACCCCATCACGTGTTCGGCCGTTTCACTCCCCTCTTTATTTTTTATTATTTCTCCGCCTTATTTTAAATTTCGGATCTTTCTCGGTCGCCCTTCGGAGTATCATCGTGTAATATAAATTAATGTCAAAGATGAACATAAATTATTGCGCCTGCGATAAGCTAATAATATATACCGCTTTCAACATTCAAAATGGCGCCCGATGAAAATTGAAAACATTTACATGTAATTAAAAGGTTTATAAATTTACACAAATATTTCTGGCGTGCTCCCTTGCTAAATGTGGGTAAACACTGATCTATTTTTCGCCTTTTCATTAGTGAAGGAAATTTAAAGCTTCCCTGTACTCCAGACATTTTGAATGTCGGCAACCAAAAGCTGTTTGCCGACGTATTACACTATTTTATCTCACCTTTTGTTATTTGAGTATCTGGCGCTTTGGGCATAGTTTTCAATGTGCGCTTCCTATCTAAGCACAATGTCTGAGATAAGTAAGAATGTGAGATCAAATTTCGAAAAAATATTAGATTGAAATATCATCATTACAAATGAAATAAAATATTTAGCTTAGAACTGGACAGCAAGAATTTACCCGAAGGTTAGAAAAATGCTGTGTGACACAAATTACATTTAATGACAGGTTTTCGCCAGGTTTTTTAAACGCCGCGCTTCCTATAGCTACGAGGCACAGTGACATTGGAATTTGAATACTGTTACCCGATCCTCACGTATATGAAGAACGTACCAATAAATATTTGTATGATTGTATCCAATAACTTATTGGCAGTGTTTAGAGCTGGTGCTGTGGGTTAGGAGTATAAATATGCGTAAAGCTTAGTTCAATTCCAATATGTTAATGGCACGTCTTGCGTTATACCATGCAATACTTTTATTGCTTATAATGTGCGGATCGGTTGATTACTTGTATAGTTAACACTGACGAGTATTGTTTTATTCACGCAAACAATAAATCAACATAAGAATGATAAGATCGTGTAAACATCTACATTAATAAAAAATATTTTATTGCGGTCTAGTAGGGTCTATCATAGCTATGTTTTAATATTTGTAACGTGCCGAGCACAATGTTAATGCAAAACAAGTGCGCGGAGTCAAAGCCAGAGTGGCGAACCATTTATTAAAGTAAAGCACAATCTTATATAATACAATTGCGTGGGAGCCTTGGCCTCTCCCAAGAAAGGAACTACGTCACAAACAACATAGCTTCGGTCGCCTAATCCTATTACTGTAATTTCGATTTACTTCAATGCTACACTTGCCATAACGCAACGAAAACAATTCATGAAAATATTTAATCAAAAATCTTCAAAATGTTAGGTTTTTTCCCGATTTCGTCCATTCCCGACCATTCCCCAGCCATTCCCCGGCCGTTCCCCGGCCATTCCCCGGCCATTCCCCGGCCATTCCCCGGCCATTCCCCGGCCATTCCCCGGTCATTCCCCGGCCATTCCCCGGCCATTCCCCGGTCATTCCCCGGCCATTCCCTTCCCCGTTCCCTTCCCCGTTCCTTTCCCCGTTCCCTTCCCCCATTCCCCGTTCCCCGTTTTAAAGATAGCCGGTGTAAAACACTTTTTCTTTTGTCAAGGTAGCTTTTATCAAATTGCATACCATTCTATACAATCATGATGACAGATATATTTCCTAATTTTCCTATATATGATCTATTCCAAAAAAGGTAAAAGCCATGCAATGAAAATCTATATATCTTAATTACATGCGCGACGCATGCACGAACACGTTTTAATTAACCCCTCCAGGCAATTAATATCCTTTGTCTGTCGTTATGTATGTAAGTTGTAAATCAGGCTGTATGAGACAGAAACAAAAATAGTTAAATCCCAACAGTGAAACGCACTCAGTGAACGCATTCTGCATGGCTGCGTTCTGTGTACGATTTCCAGAACCAGCAGAACGATGAGGTATTATACAATTACTTTATGAGTTCCGTGTTTGGATGGCCTGATCCAAATACGCGGGAATGTTGCGAGAGTTAAGAAAAGCGCGCGTTATATACATGTTATTTTATAAACTACTTTACTAGTACCTAAATACCCTCAAAATTTCGTTAAAAATCTACTTAGCTAAGGTCAATCACATTTATATGATTGACCTAATATACAAGATTTAAAAGTCTCGGAACAGTATTTGATCCAAGGATTCTTGCACTTTTGTCATTGTTGTTTAACTTGTTTTACGTTTAAATTTAATAGTAAGACCATGGCTAAGAAAATGCATGAACTATTATAAAAGCAACCGAATAAAAGAAAACAAGTAAAACTCGAACAAACAAATATAGATTTTCTCATTTTCCCATTTTCATGGTTTTTAATAAACACTATACTCTATAGCCTTTTCAATTGCAGCCGGCTCTCCCCTTACTTGTAATTGATATCTACAAAAATGTTTCAAAAACTAACAAAATAAATTCCGTGTACTTAAAAACGATAAATATTTAAAGTAAGTACATGTAACTGCTTTCTGCCTGTGCGAGATTTAGAAACTACATAACGATATATACATATCGTTAATATGTAGTTTCTAACAAGAAATACATGTCAACAAGAAAGTGTATTTCTAATATTCTAATAAGATTAAACATGCAGACATCATTCATCATTAAACTTCGGGAAATTAGAAAAATGTCGTTATATATGCGTATTGCATTCTGAATATAGTGTGCAATAGAAAGGGGAAAAATTCCAGTCGCCGCTTTTTGTCGCTTCGTATTTCTTTGGTAAAAACGTGACGCGCAAAGCAGTAGTAACGAACATCCAGAAAGTGCGCGGCATGATCAAATTGTAACCTCAATCACCTACACGCCCCTAAAATCATACCTAAATAGCGTAAACAAAGCTTAATAATTTATTTTCTTTCTAAATCAAACTTTTTTATCACCAGTAATGTAAATACAAGTAAAACTGGTTTACATTGCTGATCGAATTTCTCGGAGCCTAACTAAAGTGCTGTATATGCTGTTCAACTGTTCAAGTATAATGGCATTCTTCAAAAATTGAAGTACAAATATTTTTGAATGAATGGTCATCGCCAAGAAAAGGCACCTTAAAATCCGGTTAAATTAAGGTTCCTTTTTTTGGCGATGACCATTCATACCCGAAGGGGCGCGAAGCCAAAATTGAATAACAGTGAATTGGCACCTGATGTGAGTTCAGACATCCGGATATATATTACTTTGTCATCGAGTTCCTTACTTGCAAGGAACCAATGTTTGTCTTACATCAGTGTCAAAAAATTTAAAAGTGTACTGATCGTTCTGGCTCAAACATTTTCTACTAGAAAAAATTTCTATGTACCAAATTCATTTTGGGGGACCTGTAGTTGACAACTACAATGTTGTCCAAATCACTATCTTATTTTTTTATAAAATTTCATCACGAGCGAAAGCCTTTACTTTGCGGCAAAACTGTAATTTCTCTTGCATATCTTACCTGCGCGCGCTTAAATCACATGATCAGATTACTATACGTTTGGAATGGAGTAGTGTGATCAATGGTGTGGCAGACGTGACCGTTAATTAACTTTCAAATAACGCCAGCAAACAGATCACGACACTTTTGTCTTTTGGTATACAAAGAGGCGTGTGAATTAAATACCATATTATAGCCTGATGAAGATCGAAAGTTTGCAATAAATAAATAAATAAATAAATAAATATTACTTGCTGTTTCCACAAACTATATATATTAAACGATCTTCTCCTACACAATTTAATACCTGAACTAAAGCCTAAACTTTCCAGTCATGCATTCATGTTCGGAACTGTTTTGTTTTCTCTTAAAATTTCCCTAGAATTTTGTTTACCAATAATTTATATTAAAAAGCTGCCTTCAAATCTGGCTATCACTCCTTGATCAACCATATTGGCAAACTATCAGCCGCAATCATTTACAAAATATACTGAGACTTTTGGAATTCACCAGAACCGCACTGAACAGTCTCATTGGCAGTCAGGTATTTGAATTAAACAATGTGGCAACACATATATAGCAACGTTGAAATAAGAGGAGTGGAGGAGGGGGAGATTTATCTCACATATTTTGTGGACGATTGCGGTAAAAGAACAACAATTTTCTATGCATTATATGTAGAAGGTTATTTCAAGGCTTTTCAGACTTGGAAGTGTAGACGCAGTGGGAACATGGGCGTACCGGGCGGGGGGGGGGGGGGGGGGGGGGGGGGG